>PVLD010020468.1:0-33861 GCA_004027595.1 Dinomys branickii | reverse complement strand
CTAGCAAGCGCAGGGTCCTGAGTTCGATCCCCAGTACCGCAAAAAAAAAAAAAAAAAAAAAAAAGAATACAGTGTGTCAGAGAAGGGCAATACAGGGAGAACACACACACACACACATTGGCTGATAAGGTCCTATATGGATAATAATGATGATGAATTTTATTAATAATAATAATGTGTGTAAAGAACTTAAAATGTGCCAGGCCCTATGGCTGGTATCATTTCATTTTCATGATAACTCTATAGAACTATGTTATCCTTTTCTTTATTTCTTGCAGATATGGCAACTGACTCTCAGGGAGGCCAGGTGACTTATTCAAGGCCACACTATTAGGGAATATTTAGGCTGAGAGCCAGGTCTGACTGAGGGTGCAGCCTGTGCTACTTGCCACCATATGATACAGGTTGCCTAAAACAAAATTATAGGCAGATTGGGTCTGTGATGCTTTAGGGACCATCAGTTAGGATTCAGAGTACAGAAGAAAGATGCCCTGTGCTTTGCTGGGTGTACCGATTCTCCCTTTGTGTGAGAAACCCCTGGGAGGCTGGGCAAAACTGAACTGGACTGCAGCTGGGTGAAAGATACATGGTAAGCACCATGGACAGCAGGGCATGCTGTTGAGCAGACTCTGATTTGACCCAAAGATTTGATGAGTAGCAAGAGTTTTGATAGGACTAGGGAGAAGAAGATGATAGAGAGAGAGGCACCTCAGGCAGGGAAAAAAGGTGTACAAAGGTTTGGAGAGAGGAAATGCTCTTTATCTAGGGATCTAGTTTGGGGATAGACAGTGACTGAAGATAGGGGTACAGGACCCAGATTAGGGAAGGTCCTGGGAGACTTCTTGGCTAATATCAGTATGAAGGAAGCCTTATGATCACTGGCTCATACTTTTTCTCCTACAACCTTGAAATCCGAACCCCACACATCTCGTTTACACCCAACACTGAAGTGATGTTTCATTCGGCCTCTTACATTCAGGATAACTTTGGTATCAACTCGGGGCATCTCATGCACAAAAAGACAAGATCCGATACCCCAGGTGGGGAAGAGACTCCAGGCTGCCTTCACCCAGCCAGTGTCAGTGGTGTTCCAGAAGACATCTGATCCAGTCAAGCCCATCCACCGACTGTGAAAATGTAGGGAGAGAGAGAGTCAGCATTCTTAGCAATGCCTTTAACTTGAATCCCAACTACTTGGGAGGCTGAGGCAGGAGGATCACAAGCTTGAACCCAACCTGAGAAACTTAGGGGGACTCTATTTCAAAATGAAAAATAAATAGGGGCCAGTAGTAGAGTGAAATAAAAAAGGATTACATCATCCATATCATTTTATTTGGAGCACCAGTCACTGTGGGTACATACTCATTTACGCTTGTCAAATCTGTATACAAAATGCCAAGTCAACTATTATCTTAAAATTTTTCTGACCATCTTTTGTGTACCTATAACCTAAGCTAAGGATCCAGAATTAACGTGACAGATCCCATGTTTTCAAGCAGTTCCCAGTCTAGTGAGAGCAATATATCAGGTAACAAATGATCCCAATACATTGGGATGAGAGCCCTTTTTTGTTTCAGCCAACATTTATTTAGCACTCAGTTCACACTTAGCATCAGGGATACAGAAATGCTTAGTTTAATATACTTTGAGTGGCTTACAGTTTAGTAAGAATATAAATCTAGGAAGCCCCCAAAGAGCATGCTTTATCAAAGCAAAACACAAACCTTATACTATGACAGAGTCTAGGGGCCAGACTAGAGCAACGGTGTGGATATGGAGGCTGGAAATGCTTCTGGAGAGGAGATGGCATTCATGATGCGTAGTCAGACTTAATGATACACAGAGAATCACAGAGGTGAGGCAGAGAAGTGGGGCAGTAACCAAGTTTCTACTGGCACATGCATGGATTTAAAAATGTGATTTATGCATGAAATACATCTTTAATCTTGAAAAGTTAGGTAACTTTGACATGTGCCCCCAAACAGATCAACCCTGAGGACATGAGGCTAAGTGAAAGAAGCCAGATTTCAAAACCCGCTGAGAAATACTGTATACTCCTGCTCAGTGAGGTAGCTAGAGTAGTTAAATTCATAGAGATGAAAAGCAGAAAAGAGGTTGCCAGGAGCAAGAGGAGAGGCTAATGGGCGGTTATCATGCAGCGGGTATGCAATGGGCATAGAGTACCATGCAAAGGGTTTAGGGCTTCTGTTTAGGAAGATGTAAAATCATTTCTGATGATGGATGGTGGTGACGGTTACACAGCAGTGTGAGAGTATTTACTGATAATGGATGATATGTTTACATGGGGGCAGTGATAACATTTGGTAGAAGATTTTGAATGTCCCCACCACAAATAAATGATGAATGTTTGTGGATATAGGTAGCTTTACCCTGATTGAAACATTACACAATATGTACAGGTACTGAGGCACCACAGGGCTTGTCCCTGAAGAGCAACAGTTTTTCTGAATTGTGTAAATACTTCTTTTTAAGATAGTAATCTTGTCTTATGCATATTTTGCCATTAAAAAAAAACTTCCACTGGCTTTTCATCTTTTTCAGAGTAAAGCCCGGAGCCTGACTTGCCCTGACCCCAATTGCCTCTGACCCCATTTGCTGCCATGCAACCCTCCCTCTCCCCTCCCTCCCCTTCCCACTCACCCACCCACTCTCTGCTCTTGGACCCACTAGATAGGCTGTCTCCAGTACCTCCCACTGGCCACAAAGCCCAGTCCATAGCTGCAGTGAGAGTGTTCTACCATCTTGGGGGCTCCCGTCGTCCCGCTGGTGAAGTAGATGGCCAGGGCATCCCGGCTCTTGGTCCTCACACAGCTGTGCTGTGTAGATGCATCTCTGGAAGAGGTAAAAGTACCAGGTGGGGTGCCTAGTAGCAAAGGTAGGGAGCAGTACCCGTGCTAACAGAGTAACGATGTGACCACCATTTCACCAGATACCACGTGAGGTCCTGTGCTGAGTCTCTGTTTCCATTATCCACGCCCACCTTCCAGGAGTTCTGTCGTTCCTTTGCAGACAAGTCTAAATGACTACAAGAGCCCCATGTTCTTCTACCGGGGCCCGAGGACCTACTAGTGGAATACACACACACCCAGATGCATACTTCTGCATATTTAGGTGGCACCCCATTCCCACCTCAATTCCTTGAACTTTAGAGAGATTATTTTAAAGTGCCCCAGTTTCTTGTAATGACAACTAAAATTGAGGGCTGCTGATCTAGGCCAATCTTGTAGCTCATCTAAAGCACATGGGTTGATTTTAAACCTACTGATTCCCAGGGCCCTAGCTCAGCTATGTCTGATTAAGTGGATCAGGTGTGGGCCCTTGGAATGTGTGTTTCAGAAGCATCCAGGGGAATCTGGTCTGTAGGTTCACACTGATAACTTGATAGTGTAGGGCTCTGAGGGGTCCCTTTTGGATTCTGGCCTTTGGTTGGGAGGAAGTCTCAATGTCCCAGGTCCTTGATTCAAGGCAAATGTGGCTTTGGACCCATCCCAACACTGACTTGACTTCTTTTTAGTATCTTGGGCAAGTCATTTCACTGTTCCAAGCTTGTTTCCTCAACTGCAAGATGGAGTTAGATTGTCTACTTCATGGAGTTCTTTTCCAGGCTTAAATAAGAGAATGTCTTTTATTCATTACGGTTGGGAATACCACACACAATGCTTGCCATTTAATAAATTAAAACTCTCCTGCATGAAAGTAGGTGAATGCTGAGCCAGCATTGTGCCTGGCATATGCTAAGCATTCAGTATATGGCAGCTACTTTATTATTGACCACTTGCTAGGTACTAAGCATATCATACGGGTTATCTCAGATAACCTGGCTGCAATAACTAATGCCACCAACCCAGAGGGAAGTGGGGCCCAGAAAAGCTAGGGACACATCTAGTGTTGGCTGAAGGGGTGAACTTGAACACTAAAGTGGTCACAAGGACAATGTCTCAGGTCAGTCTGGCCGCCCCAGTGAGTGCTCCTCCCTGATTCACTGTCTTCCAGGATTGCCAGCAATTCATTTCCTGTTTTGTTGCTTAAAGGGAAAATGCCTGATTTTATTTCCTTGTTTGTCTCTTGGACAGCCTCGACTCACTGCAGCAGTTCCCTGAAGTTCATCCAGCCCGGGCGACTGGTGTCCGACACCAACAGCTTGGTCTGTAGGGAGGGGCATTCGGCACTGATGGCATCCACATGTGGGGCAAGAGAGTCACTGGTGATAATGGACTTGGCCCTGGACACCTGCAGCCGGTACTTGAGGTCCTTCTCTGTCAGCTGGGAGACACCTGGAATCATGACAACCCCTGAAATCACACAGAGAGGGTGTTGTCTTAACGGCAGAGGAAGACCCTGGAGCAGAGGCCAGGCGGAGGAGCGGGCAGGGGCTGGACAGGGCTGGAATAGATGACTATAATAATACTAACAAAATGCAGAAAATGTTCATGGAACATTAACATGCACTAAGACCCTTAGATGCATTATTTTATTTAATTTTCACAACCCTGGGAAGTGAATTCTATTATGATACTCACTGTGAAGGTTAAACAACTTAGATTTGCGCAAGTTCACGGAACTATTATGTTTTAAGAGGCAATGATGAAGACAAAGCAGTGGTAAACCCAAGAATCTATGATCACGATGGTGTTACACTGCCTTAGAGATCACCTACGTCAGTGATCTACTTCTTTCAAACAAAATGCTACAATAAATTCTCATGGTGGCTGTGGTTGCTTGCAGTACAGGGGAAATATAGGGACAGTATAGCAGGTCGGGGTATCAGGGCGCCCACATTGTGTTAGCCAGAGCCATTCTAAGGGTGGCTGATTTTACCAAGGGGGAGGAGTGAGCAGAAATCAGGAACATATTTTAATCTTACACTTAAAACCCCTTCAGTATGTGAGAATGTGTGTTGTAAACATTCCACTGAGTCCAACATCCTCATTCCACAGATGAGAAGAAACAAGTCCTAAAGCATTAGTCACCCCCACACCCACTCAGTGAGGACAGGAGGAGAGGGAGGGAACAATCTCAAACAACATCAGAGCCATATGACAGACCTATTGCCCTTTGGTTTATCTCCCAAACCTTTGCAGAATTTACATGCCATTATGAAGACTTTGGGTCTTCTTTTGCTCTCCAGTTTACTTATTTCCAGTAGAAGTGGCTCATTTGTTTGTGGTACTTTGGGAACTGTGTTCTAGTTTGGGGCCCAAGCAACCGGGAGACAATGAGGGCTTTTAGTGGAAATAAATCAGACATCATAGTCTAGAAGACAGGTGCCAAGTACGTCTAAGGAGAACAAGAGATGTGCCATCATCTTGGGTGTCTTCTAAAAGGGACAGACGATGAAGTAACATGGGTTTTGGTTGTGAGTAATTTCGTCTGGTCAGCAAAGAAATGGATGAACTTGTATAAATGGAGGAACTAGGGAAATTTACATAACATAAAAAATAACACTCCAAAGGGAAGTTTTGATCATGCAGATCACTTAACGTGCAGATCAGCTAACACATAGTAGCCGCTCAGGAAAACTACGGGAGCACCTTGTACTTTGGCTCTCACCGAGTGGGGCTGCTTTTTATCTGTTCCACTGTTGTCTGAAACCACATATGTATTGTTAGGCAAAGGGGAAGCAAGCAAGCCAGAGGATTCATTTTGATCCGTTTCCCCACCCTTGTGGAAACCGCAAAGCTCTGGCAGGTAGTGTCAGCCCAGACTGAGCCCCAGCCCCGCTACTGACCTGTGCGCATGCAGGCCACACTGACCAGCCACCATTCCGGGAGTCGTGGGAGCACCAGCATCATTCTGTCCCCAGGCTGCAGGCCGCACGCATCCCCCAGAACATTGGCTGCTTTCCTGGCCTGTTTCCCCAGCTCCTCAAAGCTCCACTTGACCTCTGTTCCTTTGCCATCCACCCACCAGAATGCAGGGCACGAGGGCCGTTGCCCAGCCTAGACAGTGGTGCGGGCAGAAGAGAAAGAGAAGCCACTGAGTGAGGGGTTTTATTTCCTTTTTTTTTTCTTTAAAAAAAAATCATATCTTCTATAGTTAATATGTGTAGTATATTTGTAGAGTTCAACCATGCAGATGCTGTAGAAAGCTATGCACTGAGAAGGCGTGCTCCTTTCCCTGTGCAGTCCACCCTGTTCCCACCTTCCCCGGCCTCAGCAGTGACAAACTGCATTAGTCTCTTAGAAATCTTTCTAGTGTTTAGGCCAGCATAAGCACATTTTTCCATAATAGCTTTTTAATGCAAAACGTAGCGTATTATTTATACTGTCCTTTGTCTGCCCCTTTCTAGCACTGTTACACTCACTTAACATAAAAATGCACTTTAAAATGTATAAATCACTGGTTTTTAGTATATTTCACCAAGATTGTGTGTGTGTGTGTGTGTGTGTGTGTGTGTGTGTTTAAACTGAACCTCGGGCCTTTATACTGAATTACCTCCCCTCTTCTGCTGAAATGTCCAGGATGGGTTGAACTTGTCACCCTCCTGCCCTAGCCTCCCAGAGTGCTGGGATTATAGGTATGTGCCACTGGGCAGTGACCTCCATCTAACTCAAAATATTGTCATAATTCTGCAAGGAAAGACTGTACAAAGTAGCAATTCTGCCTTGGCCATAACCTCTTGCTTGATCAAAACCTCCAGGTGAGCCAGAAGTGAGAGTTTAGTTTTCTCCAGTGTGGATACACAAAGTCTTACTGGTGTGGTCTGCTTTTGAGATTTCTAGTAATACATTAGAAGATTTTCAATGTCCCTATAGGCATCTCATTCCCTAGCCTTTTTTATTTTCTCTTAGCTCTTTGGTTAGCCTGGTCTGTTATTTGCCCCAAATTTGCCCACTTTACTCAACCACAAATTCAAAACCCCTGCCTGTAATTGTTTTGGGCAAATGGTTCCTAAGGAAAAGGCTTTTCTCACTGGATGAATTCTGAGTCAGGTCACATACAGAAAGGCTTGAAAACAGGGTCTTACAAAGAACTAGCAGACAGAGCAAACAATGATAATTATTTGGAAATAAAGTTTAAAAAAGGACCTGATTCTTTTCTGCTCCTTCTATAGCTCCCAGGCTACACTGGGAGTGAGGACTATTTTCCAAGTCTACCATGTATCTGTGAAAGGGAAAAACTGTATAAGGAAAAATTTATGCTTTTTAAAACTTTGCTCTCTCTGAAGCTGCCCAGCTCCGTAATTGCTTTCTTGCCCCCTGTAGCCACGAGAGCATAACAAACACTCAGGTCACTTATTTGTACCAAGCTCTGTGGACATTAATGTAGTTGTGTAACTGACGGCTGTTAGTTGAGCCCTGTAACCAGTAATCTCACCCTGCTGGCTGATCAGAAGAGCTGGCAGGCTGTCCTGTCTCACCTTTGTAACCCTTGCTTACGCCTCACATACGCATGCTGGCTCACAGACACTCGCTGACTGGCTTTTGTTGGACGTTATTCCTGCTGGGACCACTGGTGTAAAATAAAGCTGTTTACTGCCTCCTGACTTCCTCAGGTGTCATTCCTTTCCTAGACTCAGTTTTGCCACAATATTCTTGGTTCCCTGACTGTCAAAACCATGCTGGGCACTTAGGCCACTGGCTGGAGCCTGGTGGCTGGAGCGGTGGCCTCTCCAGGCTCCTTGATGGGAAGGCATACTCTCCAGATTTTCTTGGAGTCCCCGCAGAGGCTTAGACCAGAGGCCCCTGCTCAGTAATCAGACCCAAAAGAAGGGGAAAGGATGCAATCAGGCTGGGACATAAGATAAGGTAAGATCCTCGGGAGCACCAGTCAGTCAAACTGTCAGTTCTGCTGAGTTTGAGCAGAAGAAAAACTTGATTGCCTCTCATGAGTCAAGGTCACTCTAAGGGAAGGGATTGCAATGTTTAACCTCTGAGTGCCTGCTGAATGATTGTGTGAGTGTTTGTGATGGAAGGTGAAAGCAGTAGATCATTCTGTCTGTGTTCCATGGTGAAAGGCCCCTCTGGGACCTCAGAGCTATGGAGCTTGAATTGGTCAGATTTCCATAGTTCTGTAGTTGTGTCTTATGGCTAAAAGGTAACTCAGTCTCTGTAATGGGGGTCTGGTGAGGCTTGGGGTTTATACGAGTGCACCAGTTGCCAGATGGACTCATGTGTCCATGAGGGGAGCGGCCAGAGCTGATGAGCACTTGGTTCCTCATTTGAGGAGCACCCACTCTTCTGCTGTGCCCTTGTTCAAGGATACACAGCATACGCCATAGGGAGATAGAATGGGTGCAAGCAGAGTAAACCTATGGTCCTTGATTGTATCCTGAAAAATTTCAAAAGAGAATTTCCTGACTCTTTCTGACTCTGTTTAATACTGAAGAATGCCACTATACTTTATATATTTATCTATTTATTTATTTATCTTTTTGAGACAAGGTCTCATTGTGCAGTTCAGGGCTCACTTTGTAGCTCAGACTGGTTTTGAACTGACAACCATCCTCATGCCTCAGCCTCCTGAGTGCTGAGATTACAGGTGGACACTTTATCAAATAGGAATTCTTATACATGCCTGAGTGTCCTACCTCCTGGAACGTGACCTCTTTTCCAAATTGGGGCTAACTATTTCTTTTGCTCCAAACCAGCCAGCCTCCCTCACACTGTCCCAGATTTGATATTGACTCTGACCCTTAGAGGAAGAATGGCACCTACATCAGCCTGAAATACCTGATAATCATAACCCTGAAGTTTTGAGAGACTTGTTTCCAGAAATATGGGCAGAGGACTCACCCCAGGGCTTGCTATTAATCATGCCCCTTTGGTGATCGAGCTCTGTGCCAATACAACCCCCACTGCTGTTACGTAGCACCCAATGTCACAAGAGACTCAACTTGCCATCCAGCCCTATATCTCTTGCTTGAAACAGTTTGGACTCCTGATAGACTGTCAGTCACCTTGGAACACTTCTCCCAGTGAGGAAGCAAAGTGGGTACCACTGGCCAGCGCAGGACCTCTGAGCCATCAGCTCGGCCCCCACAACTCTGCACTCAGCAGTTCCCAACCTTTATACCCCCCTGGGTCTGCTTCCTCCTGATGTTTCCTGGTTCATCTGTCTGGATTTAAAAGGTGCTTTCTTCTATCTACAGGTCACACCTGTCAGCCAGCCCATATTCATCTTTGAAAGGGAGGATCCAGAGACGGGATGCAAGAGGGCAATTTACCTGGACTAGTTTACCACAAGGTTTTAAAAACTTCCTCCCGCCGCACTTTTTGGGGAAGCACTAGCTGCTGACCCAGCCCCATTTCCACGTGCAGACTTTAATTGCACTCTCATGCAGTATGTTGATGATATTATGATTTGCAGACTGCTGGAAGGGAACTTCTCTGCCACCTACTGGCCACATGCCATAAAGGCTCCTGGATAAAGGCTCAAATATGTCGACAGAAAGTGTGTTTCTTGGGGTTTGACTTAGAAAAAGGACTCAGGTGCCTGGACCCAGAAAGAAAAGAAATTATTTGCTACATTCCAAGTCCTGAAAATAAAAGACAGCTTGGAGAATTCTTGGGCACTGCAGGTTTGTGTCACATTTAGATACTGAGGTTTGCTGAGAAGGCTAAGCCTCTATATGACATGCTGACAGGAAAAGAAAATGAAAGAGACTTTAGAACAAACTGACTTATTTCCAGACCATAAAACAAGTGCTGTCAGCTGCCCCAGCACCAGGCATTCCTGATGTAACTTGGCCCTCTAAGCCGTTTGTTGATGAATGAAGACACATAGCATTGGGGGTCGTGACCCAAAAGATTGGCCCTTGGGAGACAGACCCATTGCATATTGGTCAAGGAGCCTAGACTCACCCTGTGGCTAGGGGCTGACTTACCTGCCTGACAGCACTGGCAACAACTGTCCTTCTGATTAAAGAAGCTAACAAGTTGAACTTAGGACAAAATCTCACAATTCAAGTCCCACATGCAGTTCTGGAGTTGTTAAATAGTCAGGAACATCATTGACTTTTAAATTGCTGTGTTACTCTGGTAACAAGGACTGCTTTGTGAAAATCCCTGACTTGCTTTTCAATTGAATAAATCTCTGAACCCAGCTACCTTTTTGCCCATTGAGTTTCTCTGCTCCTTCTCCCAACCATAATTGTCCAGCTTTGACTGATGAGATTTTTGCTAGCTGACCAGATCTACAGATAGAACCTTTGTCTGATGCTGAGCATGCCCTGCTTACAGATGGAGGTAGCTCAGTCAAGGATTTGAAACGTGTAGCTGGATATGCTGTTGTTACCATGGAGGAAGTGCTCCTAGCTGGACCTCTTCCACAAAACTGGTCTGCTCAAGGAGCTAAATTATAGGCCTTCACACAAGCTGTTAACTGGGCAAAGGAAAGAAAGTGAATATACTGACTTGAAGTATGCATTTGCCACTGTTCATGTCCTCAGAATGCTGTACAAGGGACATGGACTTCTCACCATGGAAGGAAAACAAATTAAAAACAAGGATGAAATCTCTCAACCCCCAACTGCAATTTGAAAGTCAAAGAAGGTTGCCATTATTCACTGTAAAGGACTGAGCCCTAATCTGGGCCTAAACCCCCATCAGCTGTCAGGCTATCAGAAATTCAGCCATGGATCCACCACCCTTGGGTCAAAAGGCCCACCCAGACAACTGCTGGAAAGTCTATCCAGATGAGATAACTCCCCTGAAAATAGCGCTGAGGAGACAGTGCACCGCAAGCCTTGCTCCTGTTGCTCTGGATGCTGACAGATCAGCACAGGGCTGAAGCTTGGAGGACAATGTTCATGGAATTCCCAGTGTGACTATTTACTCCATTCCCTCCCATATGCACTTACTACTGTGCTATCCAACTTGGTTCTTGCTCTCTATCCTCTTGCTGGTTGTAAGCTTTGCCTTTGCCTTGTGGATGGTTGCCCAGAAGGGTGGAAGACAACCAGATAAGGCTCTTTTCCTTACCCTGTACATGGTTTTGTCGATCTGACTTGCTGTTTTAAATTGTCTTCCCCATAACTAAAAAAATGTTTGCTGTTACTAATGTGTCTGCGTTTAATGCTGGGGTTTAGATTTTGGCTCTGTTCAGTCTAACCAAGGGAAATCAAATAGACCCAACCCAAGACTCTGTTGAGTTTTGCCTAGTAGAGACTGATGAAAACGAAAAAAGAAGAGGCAGTCCCCCTTCCCCTGGACATGCAACATATACTACAATCTGCTCATAATGTCTGGAACATTAGCTCCCCAGCTGTTGCTTCTGCCTTTTGGCTTTGTCTTAGATCTGAGTTTCCCATTTACTATGGAGTTTCCACATATGTGTGTCCTCGAAGAAGCTCACAGAAATATCAGGACTCAGCTCCTGTTTTGCTTCTGTACCTGCTTATGGAAATGTAACTTGTGTCCTCCTACCAGGTATCTCTGCCACGCCTCCATGTTTGGACCATCCGTCACCCTGGTGGGAGCCTGACTACACCTAAAAATACTCATTTCTCCTATCTTAGTAGGGTAAAAACATGCCTGGAAAGTATCCAGACAGGTGCCTGTGCCCTTATCATTTTACCACAATTCTAAACCTATAAGGGAGAGGAAGGAATAAGTGTCCTAGTCCTCATGGCCTCTCCCACATCTGGGAAACCCCAGGCCTGGTTGGGATGAGCTTCGGCTGGGCTGGGAATAATTGCTCTAGTCACCAAGAAAGTGGGACTAAATCAATTAGCTGAGGCCACTGACCAGGAACTTCAAGGTTTGTGTGATATAATGTCATTGCTACAGGACTAAATAGACTCTCTTGCTGAAGTTGTCTTCGAAAATAGGAGAGGCTTAGATTTAGTCTTTCTACAACAAGGAGGGGTTTGTAATGCCCTAGAACACTGCTGTTTCTATGCTAAAAGTCAAGAATAGTCCGAAGGTCTGAAACAATTGCAAGAGAAATTAGATAACCCGGTCAAAGAATGAAATCAGAAGCAGGATGGTTCCAAGATGTATTTCACTTGAGACCATGGCTAGGCCCTCTTTTTGGGGCCCCTAACAGCCCTTATGGTAATTCTCCCAATAGGACTCTGCCTGATTAATTGGATTACGCCATTGATTTGTTTCAGAATGGATCAACAGAATACATTTCCAAATGACCTTAATAGCTGCTCCTTCTTTCGCAGCTTTAGACAGAAGCAACATTGAAAAATATTTTTCTGAGTAATGACAAGAGGGGGAAATGAAAGGGAAAAACTACAAGGAAAAACTGCGCTTTTTAAAACTTTGCTCTCTCTGAAGCTGCCCAGCTCCGTAATTGCTTTCTTGCCCCCTGTAGCCACGAGAGCATAACAAACACTCAGGACACTTGATTGTGCCAAACTCTGTGGACAGTAATGTAGTCGTGTAACTGACGGCTGTTAGTCCAGCCCTGTAACGGGTGATCTCACCCTGCTGGCTGATCAGAAGAGCCTCCAGGCTGTCCTGTCCCGCCTTTGTAACCCCTGCTTATGCCTCATATAAGCATGCTGGCTCACAGGCACTCACTGCCTGGCTTTTGTTGGAAGTTATTCCTGCTGGGACCACTGGTGTAAAATAAAGCTGTTTACTGCCCTCTGACTCGCTCGAGTGTTGTTCCTTTCCTAGACTCAGTTTTGCTACATCTGGAAAGTGGGGGTTGAAAGTAGGGCAGGTTAAAATACCATAGAGTTGCTGTGTTTTTTTTTTTTTTTTTTACTGAGATTCATCTAGCTCCTTTAATGAACACTCACTTGATTCCTGCAGTCTCTGGTTAGTTTCCACAATTCTGAAAAGTGGATTCTCACAACTTTTCTGGGGTTGTCATTATTTTTTTGAAGAAGCATTGTTGAAAGGGTCGAATTCTACCATTTTTTGCTGACTTAATCCTGCTTGTTTGTCTTTATCATTAGAAGTCCTCTAAGGCTATCCCTTAGTATGGCAAAAAGATTTTTAAAAAGAGTTTAGATTTGTAGACAATTAAGAAAGGGCCATTCTATCTCCATCTCTTATGTCCACTTCCCACTGAACTCTCAGAACAGCTCTGAGTAGCATATGGCATGATTCTCATTTTCTTTTGTCTTTTTGAGACAGGGTCTCACTCTGCATATGACTTTCATTTTGCAGGTGAGAAAGGCCCGGTTGTCCAAGTTCACACTTCAGGTATGTGGCTGAACCCTGTCTGTCTGTCTGCAAAGTCTGCCAGCAGATCTTACTCATCCTCATACCACTTTCCTAAATCTTACTCCACACACCAATGTAGCATTGACCTCATTTTTTTTTCTTTGAACAAGTTTGTCTTAAAATCAACATAAGTAAGTTTCCTTGAAATAAAAAAAATTATTCTCTTATTATCAGTGAAAATGTATAGCATTAAATATAAAACAGAAAAACACATGACAGTCTTATCTAGAAGAGAAAATAGAGGGAAGCATATACAGAAAAACACATGAGGAAATTAGGATTATCTTAACCAAAATCTGTGTATCCACAATGATGGGTGAAAAACCTTGAACCAGAGCTTCTTATTTAGAGGGAAAGTCAATGGGGGTGAGGGGAATACTAAAGACAGAATAGCAGCCAATCAGAGTTTCCTCCTGCTCTTGATCAGATGAATGGGGAGGTAATCAGAATATGGTTTGGGGCTCAGGGATGTGAGACTTCTCAGGAATTAAGCAAGGAGGCTTGAGGCTTGAAACACTTGTTCACAATTTCCCCCTTGAGACTTAAATACTAACAGTTTAAAATTTCAGTTGTGCCAAGTTCTACCTCAAAATGTTGAAATCAGACTATCCTTATAGCCCTTAAATCTCATGGGAGCAGTTGAGGGCAGCCTCGTATGCCCAGGATGGACACAAGGACAGAGTAGATGTCACCTTTTCCAGCTGAGACCACATGTCGAGCACGTCGTGGGCAAAGTTGAAGTACTCAGGCACTGGCTGCCTCCCCAGGCTGATGGCTTCCCAGCCAGCCAGAATCTTCTGAGGGACTGGAAGAGGTGGCACCTGTGTGTGGACTCCACAGAATTCCCGGAAGCTCTTCAGTGCCTGGAGGCCCAGGCCTCTCAGCTGCAGCCTCATGTTGTACGTCCTACCTGTCACCAAAGAGAGGAGGGAAGCCACTGTCTTGAATTCTGGGCTTTGGAGCTGGGGAGAGGCCTGTGGCCAGTCTTGAGAGTGACCTCAGCTCATGTTGTCTTGGTGAACACACTTGTGGTGCCAGTGTTCTTTCTGCTTTTGGCATTGCTCATTGCTCTTCTCTGAACTCGAGGCGCACAACCCTGACCTCTTGCTGCCAGTACATCTCTGCAGGCCTGAGGTCATCACCTTCTCAAATTTCAGTCCTTCACCAGCAGTCCCTCTAATATTATTTATTTCACTGATGCATTAATATAACTTTAAAATATTTGACACATAACTGCACATATTTATGGGGCACAGTGTCCCGTTGTAGGATATGTGCACAATGTGTGATGATCAGATCATGTAACTGGCATATCCATTATCTCAAACTTTAATCATTTCTTTGTGTTGGGAATAATTCAAAGTCCTCCCTACCAGCTATTCCCTCTACTACCCCTTGGCCAGTCCTGAACCGGCCTGACAAAGCTGAAGTTCCTAGGCAGCACCACCCAGGGGAAATAGAAGGTGAACCACGTAGGCAACCAACAACTTTCTGTATTTTTGAGGTAGGATGGAAGAAATAAAGATAGGTAGAAAGGAAGCAAGGGAACTCAGTGGTTTTTGGTTCCTTTTTTCATTTAAAACTCTGGGTCAGATTCCTGCTCAGCTCTGTACACAGGGATGGTAATCATTTAGGAGAAGTTGGCAAAATAAGTTTTGTTAGTCCTGAAATTACCTAGTCTAGCTCATCCTCCTTCAAGACCATGGACACCAAGATAGAGGAGCTAAAGTAATTTTCACGGTTTTCGGAGACACTCGTTGCCACCTTCCACAGCACTGTTCCAAACCCTACTGGAGCAACACATGGATGTTTCCAGCTTACAGTCATCTCAGCTTCCGGGCACAGCAGAGCCTTGGAGACCACTTAATGGTGGGGTCACCTCCTCAGTGCAGGTGCAATTACCCGATGAGGGAACTGAGGTCGCTCCTCCAGAGCAAGGACGATTGACCATCTCCCTGTACCCAAATTATCCCTCAAGCCATAAGGATACTTCTGGAGCCATGCAAGAGAACTGAGAGAAGGATGTGCTGGACCCGGCCTACCTCAGCTAATCTTTATAGCTGGCCTTCTGCTTTTGTGAGTAGGCTGGTCTGAACCTGGAATCCGAGTGAGCCCCTTTCAGCTACTCAGGTTGAAGGTTTTTCTTAGGTTTCTTTATTGTCTAACTTGGCCAATAAATCTGCCTTACGGTTTAGACTGATGAGTCCTGGAATTCGTTTTCTGTGGCATGAGTTCAGAACCTACTTGCTGGGCTGAGCTGAGGGATCTGTTTCCTCTTTGGGGGACCTCCTCAGATCCCACCTGGGGATATTCTTATGAAGAAATGAGAAACAAGCAATACTAATTATAACACTTCATCTTATTAAACTAGATGCACACAGAATATCATTTCAACATGGAATCAGTATGAAAAATTACTATATATATATATATATATATATATATATATTTGGACTAGAGCCTCAAAATCCAATGTGGCTGTCACGCTTACAAGCACTCAGTTTGGATCAGCTGCATCTGGAATGCCTATAGGAGTCACAGGTGGGTAGGTGGGTGGTGGCGCTGTACTGCCCAGGGCTATTTTAGTGTCTTGCTGTTCAAAGCATGCGCCTTGCACCACCAGCAGCACCAGCACCCAGAGCTTGTAACAAAGCCTCAGCTCCCATCCTTCCTCTGCGGAGTTAGAATCTGCGCATTAGCAGGGTCTCCAGAGCCACTGCACACACAGTAAAATTTGAGAAGCAGCAGTTTAGCTAGCAACTGGGTCCGCAGTTCAGGTCCCCTTGCCAAGCTCCTCTCAGTAATAATGAAAACAGAATATAGAAATAATACTCAATAATAACAAGATCACACAAAGAGAATCCTCTCACAACCATGGTCTCTAGGAGGCTTGCTCTCTGCCATGCACACAGAAAGTGCCCTGTGAACATGATTTCATTACATCCACATGACGGCTCTCTGTTGTGAATGCCACTTTCTCCATTTTAAAAATAAAGAAAGGAGGCTTGAGGGGAACATGACTTCTGAGACTCACCTTCCTAGGAAAGTATAGGCCCCAAGCTCTGCTGTGGTACCAATCCTGGGCCTGGATCCCTCCCTCATGCATCATCTCCCCTAAACTCTGGCCCGGTTCCCCATCCCTCCCTCCCTCCCTCCTTCCCTCCCTCTCCCCCTCCCTCCTTCCTTCCTTCTTTCCTTTATGTTATACTGGGGATTGAACCCAGAATCTTCACACTGAACTACATCCCAGCCCTTTTAAATTATTATTTTCTGAGACAGGGTCTTGCTGAGTTGTTTAGGCTGGGCTCCAACTTGTGACCCTCCTGCCTCAGCCTCCCAGAGTTCTGCCTCTGGATTTCTTGACAGCTGACCTGTTAGCATCCCCAGCCCCACTCTGGCCCCGGTAGTTTCCATAGGCCATTTCACACCAAGCCCCTTCCTGGCTCGGTCAGTGGATCTCAGGGGCAGTTGCCACTTGCTTCTGAAGGACTTCTTGCCCAATTACCTTGTTCTTAAGCCTAGGACATAGAAAAGGTGTTCTGCTTCCTTCAGCGTGCAAGCCTACAGTTGCTTCTTTCCTCAGGATCCAAACTGCAGAGTCATCCTTCCACAGGGAACTTTGGCTCCACCACAGGCAGGAGAGGGCAGAGTCCCAAGTCAGCAAGGACTCCAAGTCTTCAGTTTTCTGCTGGCCGGCTTTACTGGCCAACAGGAGCTGCTCCTTGCCAAGCCTGTCCCAGGGCTCCTGTGGCTGCCAGGTACCACTCGCGCTGGGAACTGGGGACCTCTGAACTGGTGGATAACGTGGCCCCTGAAAATGTAGTCATCAGCTAATCTGAAAAGAGAGCTGGGACTTTATTCTGTTTTAACAGAAAAGATACACCAGTGATAATAAATAATCAAGTCCTGTCTGTCTTCTCGGCACTCGTCAGCGCAAGGGAAGCGCATGAGCAGTGGCCTGGGCGATATGGACGGGGAGTGACTGCCAAGGTCGCCAGCAAAGTCCTTGAATGATGGGAGCCACAGCCCCACAACTCTGTAAATTTACTAACACTACTGCTGTGTACTGTCTAAATAAAGCTGTTAAAAAATAAGTAAAAGGCTTCCTGCAGCTCCCTCTTTCTCTCAATCAGCCAGATTCCTGACAAAGCCTCCAGGCCGCACACGGGTTCCTGCTGTTTCTTCTGCTCCTGGCTCCTGCTCGTCCTGCTCAGCGCCCCCGGCCCCTTGTTTATACTCTGAGTTCCACGCTGCTCACAGCGTGCAGCCAGAACACTGTGTCTCTGAGAACAGTAGCCAAAAATATCCCAACATAGCGTGTTTGCCAGCCAAGGTCTCTAGTGACACCAGTGGACGTGTCAAGCTCCCAAAGTTTTCACACGCACACACATGTGCACCCATACACCACACACACACACATACACACATATGCATGCACACACACACCTGAGCTTCAAGAGGGCGTAGGTTTGGGGTCTTCTGCACCACCATATCCCAGCACTTAGAACAGTGGCTGCTGCATTTGAAGAGCTCCATAAATATTTGTTGAGTCATGAATACTAAATGCCGAATATTTACTCAGCATGTTTTATTGCCACACCTTGTGGTGAAACTTTCCAAGAGTAACAGGTACAAGTTCATTTCTATTACTCTGGGTACAAAGTGCACCTATGGTTGTTTTTTTTTCTTCTCAGGCTTAAACCAAGCTGGGTGAAATCCCCAGTCACCATCACCTGTAGGAACTGCAGGTTTATTCAGTCCCTAGAGCAACCCCCAGCAGAGGAGGGGAGATAGGTATATCATCTGCCTGAAGCTCAGGAAGCTGTTGCCAACATCCACAGGCTATTGGTCCCTTACGGTGTCAGGTTCCCGTGACCCTGACTCATTTCCCCGCCAAGTCAGTGTGGCCCTTTTCCACATAGCAGCTTTTCTAGTTTCCACCAAGCTTGGCCACACTGACATTGGCCCTGAGCGACATTCTCATCATGAATGATCCAATCTTCACCCTCAGGTGGGTGGGCTGTTTTTCTGCTCTGCAGGCAGCCTGAGCCCGGTGTCCATCCTCCGCATCAGCGTTCGAGAGCACAGGCCGGTGCAGAGCTGCTCCTGCAACCTCTGATCATAATAACTACGAGGCTAAACATATCAATGGTCTCTTATTTATTCATCCAGCAAATGATTATTGTATACATCTTATCTGCCAGGCAAAGGAAATGATATGTAACTTAGGTGATTAATGCTATGAAGAAAAATAAGGGCTATAAAGAAAATGGGGCGTCTCTGAGTTGCTGAAAGGTGCATGGGGCTATTATTTTAGACAAAGTGGTAAGGAAAAGGCCAGTGGGGAAGTGACATGTGAGAAAACACTTCAAGGATCCAAAAGTGAGAACCTTGAGTATCCCCAGGTGAAGAGCTTCTGGTAGGAGAACTGCAAGGGTAAAGGCCCTGAGGTAGGTGCGTGATTGTTACATTTGAGGACTGGCGAAGAGGTCAGTGTGACCAGAGTGCAGTGAGCCAAGAGCACTCAGAGGGCTGGACATGTAGGTCAGTGGTAGAGCATTGGCTTAGCACGTGCAAGGGCCTGGGTTTTATCACCAGCACTAATAAAAAGAAAAACAGAACAAACAAACATGCCAGCGCTAGGTGGGAAGGCCGAGGCACAGAAGGGAGAAGGTGTGACCTGGCTCTCCACTGCTTGTCTTACTTAACCTGACCCCGCCTCTGAGCTGGTGATTAACACCACTCTGCACAACAGGAAACGCCTCAGAAAGAGTAAGTAATGTGTATTCAGGGCCACACTACTTAGAATAGATTTAGGGCTTCAAACCCTGAGTCCTGGCCATGCCTGTTCTGACTTTCATAAAACTTCAGCTCTGTGTGCATGTGTGTGTGTGTGTGTGTGTGTGTGTGTGTGTGTGTGTGTGGCTCTTCTCTGGGGGCAGAGCTGCCAGGCCTTCTGACTCAACAATGGCCCATTCTTCACCAGGCCGCTTGGCCCTCCCAGAACTCCAGAACCCAGAGCACTGCTGTAGGCTGCGGTGGCCTCAGTGTGTTTTGAAAGGAGCTCCTTTTTTGCTTCTGGATTTCTTTGGACTATCCAGCTGCCAACCAGTTCTACTCTGATCAAGAGCAAGGCTAGGAGCCCACTTTCAAATCACAACTTCCCTCCCATAGGGCCAGCCCAGAGGGGCCCAGCAGCTCTGAGATTGACCCGGCTTCCCGCAGGTACGAACACCAGTGGTAACTCTGACCAAAGAGCCCCGGGCTGGCAGCCTTCCCTCTGTCAAAGGTCATACACTGAAGATGATCACACATTAGGATGAACCAGGGGCCCAGGCTCACCTGGGGTGGGTTTGTGCTCAGGGGCCAGTGTTCTTGCCAAAGTCCCCAGGGAGTTCTAGTGGGTTATCATCTGAAATGGGGCTTGGGGTTTGTTGTGAGAATTAAATTATTCATCCATCCATCTATTCATCCACCAAACATATGCTGAACTCTTAAAATCAGATCCACACACTGCTCTAGGAGGTGGGAAGACAGCGCTGAATGATGGCATTGACATTTAAAAGTTAAAAAAAGAAAACAAGGTGCACTCAAATAATAATGAAAAGTATGAAGCAATACTGGTGAGTTAGTGGGTTGCTGAAAACAGAGCGGTGAGAAATCCCTCGCGGGCTGGTGTTTGTCCGGGATCTGAAGGACCTGACAAGGCTGTGAGGCGGGGCGGAGGTGTCACAGGCAGAGGCCACTGTCTCAAGGAAGAGAGAGCGGGAGAATGAATAAGGAGTGAGAGCAGAGGGGGTAAGGTCAGGTGGGGTAAAAGTAAGGTTTAGAGCCAGAGTGGACCCAAGTGGCCACAAGGTCAAGCTTTGGACAGTGTGTGACGGCGTTGTGCTGGAACCTTTGGGTAATCGGAGCCATATGATCTGACTTAGGTTTAAGACAGAACTCGCCGGTGGCTGTGTGGAGGATGAAGTGGGGGAAAGCAGGAGCAGAAACACAGGGGCCAGCAAGCAGGCTGTGACTCTGTCTGGACAGAAGATGATATGTCTGGGGCCTGGGGTCTTGGGAGACACTGTGCAACAGACGTTGTGTGTACTGAGCAGGCCAGCTGGTGGGCAGCATGTCACTCCATGTTAGTCATTCTTATTCATAAGCCATCCATCATGGCAACTTTCCTACAAACTGGGATTTGTAGATCTGGGCGGTGTGCATTTAGGGGCGGGGAGAGAGGGGACATGGGTGATACCATGAAGGTGCAGGGAGAAGCAAGATCCACAGTGCAGAGAACAAAGGGGCAGGCACAGGGTAGCTGAAGACACAGTGCCAGCCCAAATCAGAGAAGGGTCCAGAGTGTGAGTGGAGTTGAGCCAGGGCTTGAGGGGGTCTCAAGAAGATTGGAAACACCAGGCTTCACTTCCACGTGACCTCTGTTGGTGGCACTATGGAATTGTTTTAGTTAAGTCATTTTAGACAGCACACTTACTCTCGCTGTGGACACCCTTTCAGGTACTGGGTTGTCAGTTTTTGAAAAAATGAATTTTGAGGTGATGTTGGAGAACGGAATACATTTTATAAAATGTTATCGTGAAGCCCATCAATGACCTGTAATTAGTAGGGGTTTTAAATGTGTTATTAAAATCTGTAATGGGCAGTTAGGAGGACTACTAGAGAGAAGTTTATGAGCTGACCAGACTTCAGTGTAGGTTCTGTCTTTATGAAATGAACTTAAAAGAAGAAGTTACAGTTAAAGTGTGAATGGAAAAGCTTGCCCTTGTATTCCACATCAGGTTATTGCTGTTTACATTCCTTTGTTGAGCCTCCATCTTCATAAGCATCTTAGCAGGTGAATGCTGAATACCACTGCTCCGTGGTCAGTATGGAATCAGAGGCCATCATACAGGCAACTGTCTTGTCTGTCTCCTTTTTCCATGACTGTATCTACTGCCTCATCTTGATTTATGAGCAAAACCTGGAAAACCTACAAAATGAATGTTTTGTAAGTTTATCTAGAAATGATACAGAAAATACTGCTGTTATTCTTGGTGAAGAAAATTTTGTATAGTTTATTTCACTCCAAATAAAATATGACTTTTGTTTAAAAATAAAGAGTGGAGGACAGGGAAATGGCGTGGGAGTGGCTCCAGGCTCTGTGGACCTCTCGGTTGGGAAGTGAGGCCTGCCCTCTCTTGACCAGCTGCCTGAGGACCCCGGAGCAGAGGCCCCTGTCTGGCCACCATCGGGTTCATGGCCGAGGCCCACAAGCTTCCCATTGACAGCCTGGAGACACTGGTACCAAAAGCCAGCATTTGCCCACATTTGCAGTTGTAGTCTAACCCATGCACCCCACCAATTGCCTGGGGACCCCGGGCCCAGTGGTCCACTGCCCTCTACTGTCTTGGGATAAGTTTGACATCCAGGTAAACTAGGGTCCCTAGAGACCTTTGGTGAGCTGCCTGGGTAGCGTGTGGCTCTGCACTTTCCATCTGACATCCAAAATGACAAGACACAGAAGCAAAATGCAGTCTCAGATCTCAACTCTACCCAGAACAAGTCCAGGAGACACTAACATAGAAGAATTTGGAAGTCACATACCTGAAATATCCGAAATGATCACAAATGAAGTAAAGAATCAGCTCCATCAGCCCATAGAAGAAATAAGATCAGAAATAATCTCCCAGGTAAAAAAAGAAGTGACATCAATAATGAAAGAACTGCTTAGTACATATAAAGAAGACATATATAAAAAATAGATGAGCATAGGAAAACGATGGAAATATTAAACAAACAACACAGGACAGAACTAGAATGCATGAAACAGATTCAAAGAGATATCCAGCAAGTCAAAACTTCCACTGAAAGCTGGCAAAACCACTTGAATGAAGCTGAAGATAAACTTTCCGATCTTGAGGACAGCACTGCAGCCAACGATCATGAAAGGAGGGATCTCTTAAAAATAATGAGGAACCATGAAATATCAATTCAACAACTGCAAGATGATGCAAAGATAAGCAATGTAAGATTAATAGGCATCAATGAAACAGCAGGAGTCAATGCAAATGACATAAAAAGAATATTTGCACAAGTAATAGCAGAAAATTTCCCAAGCATGGAAAAAGAACCTCACATATAGGTAATTGAGGCATATAGAACCCCAAACATCCATAACCAAAATAAAATGACACCCAGACACATCATATTCAAGATTCCAGATATCCAGCAAAACAATAGAATATTAAAAGCCATTAGAGAAAAGAAACAGATCACCTATAAAGGAAAGCTCATCAGAATCATGGCAGATTTCTCAACACAAACCATCAAGTTAAGAAGAGCTTGGAGTGAGGTATTCCAGGTCCTAAAACAAAATAATCTCCAACCCAGATCTATGTATCCTGCAGAACTATCCTTCAAATTTAATGGAGAAATAAAATATTTCCATGACAAAGAACAACTAAAGAACTCCACAAATACTGAACCAACCCTACAAATAGTGCTGAAAGATATTCTACAAATAGATAGAAATGACCACAATCCCAAGAACAACAATAGTAGGGAACCATCTCATAGAGCAAGCAATTAGAGAGTAAAAGTAGGAAATCCACAACAGGTAAATAACATGACAAAGATAAGCCAGCACATCTCAGTTATAACCATTAATGTAAATGGCCTCAATTCACCAATCAAAAGGAGCAGACTGGCAGAGTGGCTTAAGAAACAAAATCCAACAATATGCTGTATATAAGAAACACATTTAACTCAAAAGGAAATTCATAGGCTGAAAGTCAAAGGATGGAAAACAATCCTCCATGTGACAGGAACCCAGAAAAAAGCAGGGGTAGCTATTCTATTTGCAGACAATGCAAACTTCAAACCAAGAATGATCAAAAGAGATAAAGAAAGTCACTACATGCTTGTCAGGGGAAAACTGCAAGAGGAAGAGCAAACAATCATAAATATGTACGCACCAAACATAGGAGCACCCAACTATCTAAGACAAATCTTAATAGGCACGAGAAACCAAATAGCTAACAGCACTATTGTAATGACACAAATATGTTACACAAAGAGATAGGTCAATGGGACAAAAATTAGCAAAGCAATAGACGAATTGAACAAAAGTTGTGAACAAATGGACTTAGTGGATGTTTACAGAGTGTTCCACCACATAGCATCAGAATACACATTCATCTCAGCTGTACATGGGACTTTCTCTAAAATAGACCACATACTAGCCCATAGAACAAGCTTAACTAAATGCAAAGGAATTCAAATTATTCCATGTATACTATCTGTCCATAGTGCAATAAAATTGGAAATCAACAACAAAAGGCACCACAAGAACCCCATAAACACATGGAAATTAAATAATAGCCTCCTGAACCGCTGAGTCACAGAAGAAATTAAAGAAGAAATTAAACAATATTTGCAAGCAAATTAAAATGGTAATACAGCTTACCAGAATCTGTGGGATGCACTGAAAGCAGTCCTGAGAGGAAAGTTTATAGTGGTGAACTCACATATCAGCAAATCAGAATGAGAACAGATAGATTGATTAATGCTGTGCCTCAAATTTTAGAAAAAGAAGAACAAGTCAAGCCTAAAGCCCAAAGAAGGGAGGAGATTATAAAGATCAAGGCAGAAATAAATGCAACTGAGATGAAGAAAACACTCCAAAGAATTAATGAATCAAAGAGTTGGTTCCTTGAAAGAATAAATAAAACTGATAAACACCTAGCCAACCTTATCAAAGAAAAGGAAAGAAAAGACTCAAATTCATGAAATAAGGTATGAAAAAGGTAAAATCACTACAGATCCTATAGAAATTCAGAAGATCATCAATACCTATTTTGAAAATCTTCACTCCCCTAGGATAAAAACACAGAAGAAGTGGATGGATTCTTAGATAAGTATGAATTAACACAGTCGAATCAAGAGGGTATAAAAATCTTGAATAACCCAATGTCAATTATGGATATTGAAAATATGATTAAAAACCTACCAACAAGGAAAAGCCCAGGTCCTGATGGAGTCACAGCTGAATTCCACAAGACATTTAGAGAAGATTTAATGCCAACACTCCTCAAACTCTTTAATGAAATTGAAAAGGAAGCAATTCTCCTTAACTCATTTCTGGAGGCAAGTATTATATTGATACCAAAGCCAGAGAAAGACCCAACCAAGAAAGAGAACTACAAACCAATCTCCCTAATGAACACAGATGCAAAGATATTCAATAAAATACTAGTGAACAGAATTCAGCAAATCATCAAGAAGATAATACATCATGATCAAGTAGGATTTATCCAAGGGATGCAGGGATGGTTTAATTATATGCAAATCAATCAATGTAATACACCATATCAACAGAGCTAAAGAGAAAAATCATATAATCATCTCAATAGATGCAGAAAAAGCTTTTGACAAAATCCAACGTTCATTCATGATAAAAACCCTATGGAAAATAGGAATCAATGCTCTTTACCTCAATCTGATCAAAGCCATCTATGACAAACCAACAGCCAACATCATACTAAATGGACAAAAACTGAGAGCTTTCACTTTAAAATCAGGAACAAGACAAGGATGTCCACTGTTATCACTCCTATTCAATATAATTCTGGAAACATTAGCCAGAGCAATTAGACAAGAGAGAGATATAAAAGGAATAAGAATAGGAAAGGAAGAGGTGAACTTTCATTATTTGCAGATAACATGATACTCTATATGGGAGACCCCAAAAACTCCACCAGGAGACTCCCAGAATTGATCAACATGTTCAGTAGTGCAGCTGGATACAAAGTCAACACTCAAAAATCAATAGCATTCCTGTACACAAACAACAAACATACTGAGAGAGAAACTGAGGCAACCATACCTTTTACAATAGCATCCAAAAATTTAAAATATTTAGGAATCAATCTAACAAAAGAAGTATAAGATCTATGCAGCAAAAACTACAGTACTCTGAAAAAACAGATTGAAGAAGATTTCAGAAAATGGAAAGATATTCCTTGCTCATGGATAGGAAAACCTAACATTGTGAAAATGGCCGTACTTCCTTAATTATTGTTCAGATTGAATGAAATTCCAATTAAAAGACCATTCAAATACCTCACATATCTAGAGAAAACATTTCTAAAATTCATCTGAAACCAGAAGAGACCTAGAATAGCAAAAGCAGTCCTGGGCAACAAAGACAAAGCAGGTGGCATCACAATCCTTGACTTGAAATGATACTACAAGGCTACTGTGATAAAATCAATATGATACTGGCAAAAAAAAGACAGACCTGAAGATCACTGGAACAGACTGGAAGATCCAGCCACAATCACAAAAACACTCAGCCACCTTATTGCTGACAAAGGGGCCCAACAAGTTCACTGGAAGAAAGACAGCCTCTTTTTTTTTTTTTTTTCCGGTACCGGGGATCGAACTCAGGACCTTGCGCTTGCCAGACAAGCGCTTATGCCACTGAGCTATACCCCCAGACCCAAGACAGCCTCTTTAATAAATGGTGCTGGAAAAACTGGCTCACCACATGCTGAAGACTGAAATTAGACCCATGTCTATCGTCATGCACCAAACTCAAGTGAAAATGGATCACAGATGTACATATTAAAACAGAGGCAGTAAATCTACTGGAAGAGAAAGCAGGTAAAAATCTTGAAGACAGGAGTAGGCACAGAGTTCATGAACAAAAGCAAAACTGCACGGGAAACACTTCAAAGAATCAACAACTGGAATCTCATCTTATGAAAAGTTTTTGCACATCTAAAGAAATCACCAGCAGAATAAAAAGAAAACCCACAAAGTGGGAAAAAATTCTAGCTGACTGTCCTTCAGACAAAGGACTCCTGTCTAGGACACATAAAGAATTTAAAAGCATCAGGCCCCCCAAATTAAAAAATCCAATACAAAAATGGGCTTCTGAGATGAACACACACTTCTCAGATACACTTGATCTTAGCCAAAAGGCCAAGAAGTGATCACACTTCTCAGATAAAGAAATACAAATGGCAAATAAATAGATGAGAAAAATGTTCAACATCATGAGTCATTTGTGAAATGCAAATTACAACAACACTGAGATTCCATCTCATCCCAGTAAGAATGGCTAGCATTAAGAAATCAACCAATAACAAATGCTGGTGAGGCTGTGGAGAAAAAGGAACTCTTCCGCACTGGTGGTGGGAATGCAGACTGGCGAAACCACTGTGGAAATCAGTTTGGAGATTCCTCAGTAAACTAGGACTAGAGGTCCGATTCAACCCAGCTAGTCCCCTTCTGGGTATTTTCCCAGAAGAACTGAAAACATCCTATCACAGTGATATATGTGTGCCCATGTTTATAGCAGTGCAATTTGTAAGAGCTAAATCACGGAAGCAATGCAAATGCCCATCCACTGAAAAATGGATAAAAACATTGTGGTATTTTTACATAATGAAGCTATAAAGAAAGATAATCTTGAGGCTTTTGTAGGAAAATGGACACAACTAGAGACTATACTCATAAGTGAAATAAATCAGACCTGCATGTGTAAACACTATATTATCTGACTGGTGTAAAATCCTGAGTGAGTGACTAATCTAGGAGGTACAATAGACATTGTGAAAGGGAAGAAAACTGCTCAAAAGGAAAGAACAACCAAGATGAGGGAAAAAAAGAAAGAAGTGGAAATACACACACACACACACACACACACACACACACACACACACACACGATAGCTAACATAGTTGTACTACTGACTTTGATTGCTCTATTGAAAAGAACAGTTAATATTTAAGTGTATGATCAATCTTACATGTCTGTATTTGTGTATATGAGTATCAAAATTAAGAATATCAATATGTAATTCAACAACCATTGTCAATTTGCTATCACCTTGTCTGAGATTTTGTATTGCTTGTATTGTTTCTGTCTTGTTTTCTAAATGTATGTGTGTTTGTTAAGATGTTTGGACTCTTTTATCTTTAAAAAAAAAAGAATGGAGTACAGAACCACCCCCTCGAGCATCCTTGGAAATGCAAACAGATCACTTCTCTGCTTCCTTCAGTCAAATGCCATCTTCTGAATGAAGCTATCTATGGTCACCTTGTTAATTATGTTAACATGCCCCCCTCCCCATCACTTCCAAGTCTTATCTCTTTTTCCCCTCCGTGTGGATGAGCTTCTGACATATCATTCACTGTATCTGTTCATCTCATCCACTATTTTTCCCATGACCAGAAGGCATGGGCTCCTGCCCAGTGTTTTGACTTCTGTGTCTCTAGCACCTAACAGCATGTAATAAGCCCAAAAACTATTTGGTGTGCATATATATAATTGATGAATGAGCCAAAGGGAAGGCTGGAGTGGCAGAAGTTGCCATGCAGGGCCCGTTTTTTCCAGCAGCATCTGATTATCATCTTTCTTTCCTCCTGAAAGTGGCACAGAGAGGGCTTTAAAATCTTTAATTTCAAGAGTTCTTCCCAGAATACCTCTTGGCACTTCTGCAAATCTGACCTGTCTAGCCCAGCAGGCTTCTGAGTACCGTGGAGGTACGAAAGGGATGGTCAGTGTCAGGCCCAGGAAGGTTCTGGCAGCCCTCACTACCTTGTTTTTGCATAGTTAGGAAAGGGTCATCTAGTGACTTTCTGTATTATGAAAATTAACACCCTAGTTCTTTGATGCTTCCATGTAGGCAAAGGACTTTTAGATGACAATTCCCATTGCCAGTGAATGACTCAAAGAATAAATAAGCAAACAAGGACATTAGTGCTAAAACCAAAAGTTCTAATTGTCATCAGTGTACTGTTGCAGACCCAGCTAGGGCTGATGAGTGGCACCTGACCTTGGATGTGGGGACACTGCAGGTCATTAGGGACACTTAATGCCAACCTGGCGGTCATGAGCCCTTGGCTAAGACACAGGTTTGGATCATAACCATTGTCCAAAAGTCCAGAAATCCAGGCATACCCCGCCTTTCACCCTTATCTTGACTTGGCTTTGTTGATTTCATTTGACCACATGGCTCTTGAGTTGCAAAATCACCTGGGCAAGGTTTAAGAGAGCTGACAAATAAATGACAATCGATAGATCTCATTTGGTTCCTGATTTTAAAAACTTACACTTTATGAGGCCATCAGGGTGACTTGCACACTGCCTGGGTTGTTGATGCTATGGGCATGTTATGATAATACTATTGTGGTTAAATGCCATTTTAAAAGAATCCATATCATTTAGAGATTCATAATTAAATATTTACAGGTAAAATGTGTGAGGCTTAAGACTGCCTTCAGAATCCAGGGAAGAAGGTGGATGAGAGTATAAATGAAGTGTTTAGCCATGATAGTAACCGAAGTTGATGGGGGGGTATCCTGGGGTACATCAGACCATTTTATCTTTGTGTTCAAAATGTCCCAAGTAGAAAGTTAAAATAACAACAACAAGCTAGGCATGATGGTGCACACCCGCAAGCCCAGCTCTCTGAGACGCTGAGGTGGGAGGATCACAGGTTCAAACCCAGCCTGGGCAAATTAGTGACTTAGTAAGATCCTGTCTCAAAATAAATATTGTAAAAAAAGTTTAGGAATGTAGCTCAGTGCAAAGAGCCTGGGTTCAATCCCCACAACCACAAACAAACAAAGAAGCAGCAAAACAACAAAAATCACCTGGGAAATTTAAATTATTCTGATTTTCAGGCCCCACTCTGAGCAATCCTGAATCATTTTGCTTTGGGGTGAGGTTGAGCATCAGGGGATTTTTCGTAAGTATCAAAGGCTAAGAAGAGAGAATTAAGCACCATACAATATGCACAGTCTCAAAATGTGCACTCAAAGCATGTACACAGGGGTATTTTCAATATCTGCGAGGATTCAATCTAAACCTAACAGCTTTCTTGGCAATAGAGTTAAAGGAGAGATTTTTATTTTGAACTCAACATATTTTTACAAGCGCATTTTGTGGTTGTGACTTTTAAAAGGAAATATTCTTGAAAATATTTCAAGAACCAAATGGGGTACATCGTAAGGTAGTGAGCGTCCCGACACAGAGGCATTCAGGCTGGAACTAGAGGAGCATGATGCAGGGGAGCATAAAGCACTATTGGCAGAGGAGATCCTGGGATCCAGTGTTGGGGGACTGGCCAAGAGGCTCACCCTGGGGCGAGGCTCTTCTTGGCAAGTTTTCAGTAGTGGCTGGGAAGCCAATGGGCTTGTGTGTCCTGCTGTTCCAAGTGGGGCCCGGCTGTGCTGAGCTTCCCGATGCAGTCACCCACCCCTGGGGCTGAGCTTATCCCAATATCTTGTCTCTGGGACAAGCTGCTGCCAAGCTGTGGGTAATGCTGGGGGCAGTACCTGGCCCACTACCTCCCAGCTGAAAGGCAGTGTGTGGAGAGCAACACTGGGGCAGGAAAGGGGCCCACCTGTGTTAATAGAGGCTCTGCTCCTTTCCTCTGCAGGACAGCGATGGCGCTGCTCTGGACAGCCCTGCTGATGGTGGGCCCTTGGGTCCACACTGCCCACAGCTCCCTGGAGCGGGGCACCACTGTCCCCAGCATCAACCTCTCCTGGCCCTTGCACATTGTGGAGGAGCACGACCTGCTAGTGCTGACAGCAGCAGGCCTGGCCCAGATGCTCGATGAGATCCGCTTCCTCATGGTGCTCTTCCGTGAGTGTTCCTTCCTGGTTGCTGGTGACAAGGGGCCTAGGCCTGCTTTCTTTCTCCTGGGAAGCTTTATGTATTGCTCAACACTCCAGAACACATGAACATTTAAAAAAGTATATTTACATATACCACTAAACTCTCAATTTCCAGATGAGAACACTGAGGTCCAAGGAAAATGAGCAAATGTCTGGGTACCCAGGGGTGGGGGGGCACTTTTATCTTGGGTTTGGACAGGAGGTGATCAAAAATGTAGTGAATGTTTTATTTATTACAATAAAAGGCATATTGCCATTAATCCCCTCAATTATTCCCTCTCACCTCAAACACACTTACCCCACCGCTCTTGTCACTTTCTGAAGCAGTTCTGGAAGTGCTCTTTCATAAGTGTCTTTACAGAGTGTGATAAAAAATGCGGTGAATGTTGCCGAGTACCATTCAGTGAAAAAGCGAGCCTCTGAAAACATCACCGTGTGTCTCCATCCACCTTATTCACCAGATCTGGCACCCTCAGGCTTCTGGCTCTTTTTCAGCATCAAAATGACCATGAAAGGCAAACATTTTGAACTGACCCAGGACATCGAGGCGGCCATGACAGTGCAACCAGAGACATTGACCAAAGCAGACTTCCGGAACTGCCTCAGAAAGTGGCAAGAACAGTGGGACAAGTGTGTCCCAACTGAGGGGGAGTACCCTGAGGGGTACCAGTGACAACGGGGCTTTATTCTAATGGATTTGTAGATTTTGATCACTCATCACATGTTGCTCCTATGATATCACATGTAGGAAAGCCAGGCTTTACCTTCAGGTGTCTTTACTATTCTGGGCCTCAGTTTTCACCTCCACAGAATGGGCACGAAGCTTCACGACCTGGCTGGATTGTTGAGAATAGTTGGGGAAGTGTGTGCAGTTCCTGGGCCACACCCTGAGGGCAATAAATGGTGGCAGTTAGGCTGAACCTCTTGGGCAAAAGGGTGCATTAGTCCTTCACTTCTACGGTGTAGGCTTCATATAGCCACCTTTGCGTTTTGAATTTTTACTCTTTGCCTCAGCAGACATATGGGGGCCCCAAGCTGAGCTTCAGGACAGCATAAGATGGGGTTTTCCTGACAGCTTTCACAGTGTGGACACCACCACGTGCCAGGCATTGTCCTAAACACCTCAGGAAATGTTGAGTCCTTGGTCCTTGCAGCCCAGCATGGCAGCACTATTCACCTCCCTACTTTGTATCAGAGGATATAGAGGCTCAGAGAAGCCAACCGATCTGCCCACAGTCACCCAGCACAAGTGAGGGCTCCCCTGTGCAGTGCCACTGACCACATGGAGGGATTTGGGGGATGAAGGAAACAGGTGTGGGCACGAGTCTGAATTCTACCTTCAGAGGTACTCCCAGCATCGGGCTGGCTCTGTGTCAGCCCCCACAGCCTGCTTCTGCCGCACGCCAGACCCAGTGCCCAGTCCCCAAGAGGAGGAAGGCAGAGGGGGGGCCGCCCTTCCCTTCTTGGTTTCTGTCCCCTCCCCAGCAGCCCAAATCCCCTGCTGTCCTTTGGCTGGGCTGATGTGCTGGAACTGACCCGTTTCCTCCCTGCCACGACCCTCCAGAGATGCCCTTTTATTTCCAGCCCCACCAGGCAGTGTGGCGTGAGGACGGTCAGCTTCACAGGCTCACAGGCTGTGCTCTGCGATTGATGAGCCTGGGGGTGTTAGCCCCGCGTCCTCGGGCACTCTGCCCGCCTCTCCCTGGCGTCACGTGGGGAATGAGTGCAGCGGCCTTGTGTAAAGCCTTGCGTAACTGTGGGGGTCAGGGGAGGTGGCATGCCTGGCATGTTGCTAAGGAGCTTGGAGATACCACCTGCCCTTGTCACTGGCATCACTGGTGTCCTCTGGAGAAGTGAGTGACTCCTCCCTTGTAGTCTCTTGTGGACATTATAGTGGGCTCCAACACAGTGGCTAGCCCTGAGGGGACACTCAACACACTGTTATCTCTGTGTTTTCGCTTTTTGTAGTCCCAAGGATTGAAGCCAGGGCCTTTACACTGAGCCGCATTCTCCAGCCCTTTTCTTAATTTTTCAGTTTGAGACAGGACCTTGCTAAGTTGCTACGTTGCCTAGGCTGGGTTTGAATTTGTGATCCTCTTGTTTCAACCTCCCAGACTGCTGGGATTACAGGGAGTCATTGTATTCTTCTTCACCCTACTGCTGTACAGCCCCACTCAGTGCCAGGTTGTGACAGGCTTTGTAGGGGTCCTGGAGAAAGGAGGTCTTTGTTTCTGCCTTCAAGGACTCTATAGTTGAAGCCAGGAATGTTACCAGGCATGGGAAACTCTGTAAAACATGACCTATGCTGCTGCATGGTCTGGACTCCACATGCAGGTGACGCAAGGTGAGAAGCCATGGCTCAGGTTGGTCCTTAGAATTGTGTCTCCAACCTCAGTGGCTGAACAGCCTTCCTGGAATGGCCCCGGCTGCTCATGCCAGGCCAGAGCAAGTGCTTTTGGGAGCTTTTGGTTTGCCTGCAAATGAGAGACACCCTATCTGGCCCCCAAGACGGGCAACCATTAGTCAGAGCAGTGGAGGTTGTTGGTTAATATCCATATTTATCGAAGACCCCATGCCGAGCACTGCCAAATCCTTAAGGACCTCGCAGCCCCAAGCCTCCACACACCTTGGTCCCTAAGTGCCATTAGGTCTGCCGTCAAGTGCACTGAGAATCAGGCAAACCTGAGGGTGAAGCCCAATTCTGCCAGAAACTTGGCCTTGGTTTCTTTGTGTTTCATTTTCTCTACCTGTAAGTGGGAATGCTGGAAGCAGTGTGGTTGCCACAGGGAGTAACGCAGAACCCACGGCACCACACAGATGCAGTATATCAATTCTGTGTTAGGACTGGGTGCAACATCTAGCGATGATCAATCTGTGAATGGGGGCTTCAGTCTAAGAGCGCGTTCCACACAGCACACCTGCCAAGGATGGACGGGCAATGCCTGGGATCACAGCTGCTCAGCATCAATGACGTAGATTAAATTTGTCTTATCTTCTTACTTCATCAACCTTAATATGTTGTAGTTCATGGTCACAAGATGGCTGCTGTACTTCCTGCATTGCATTTGACATCCTAGCTAGGTTTAAAAAAAGGGAAGGGGTAGGTGGATAGCAAATACATTATAAATTAAACCCATGGCCTAAAGCATTCTCTTCTGGTTCCCCATGATGTCTGGCTCCCTCCTCTTTCATAGCTCTTTGTGTCTACTTCTCATTCCTTGAACCCTGAAAGCATTCGTGTGACCAGAAGCCCATGAATTGAAGATGACCTATAGGTGGGTTGTGTTCCCTTGCTTTAAATACTGGAACGTTTCAGTTAAAATTGAATTGGCGTCATCTCTTGAAAAGTCCTAAAATGTAGCGCTGGCCCCTCTTCCAGCAAAGTGACAAATTAGAGCCAAGAGGTGAGACCAGGAGCCCCTGCCTGTGAGATTTCCGTCATCCTATCCAGCCAATGCTGCCCACGTTAACATTTGAGTTTGTGGACCCTGCCCCAAACTCAGGCCTTCCAACGCTCCTAACTTAACCCTCAAGTCTTCTGAGGTGATACATTGTTTCTCAATGACGCCACTCTAAAGGGGGAATCTAGGGTCGTAATAGCACCAACAACTCAGTCCCCACCGAGTACTAGTGCTTTGCCAGCTCTGTTGTGCGGCCACCTCACAGCAATACAAACGGCCTTCTTTGTGCCCTTAGCGCGGTGCTCCAGTGTGAATATCTGATTGGCTCCTGTTCGCCTCCATCTAATATGGAGCATGCGCATTGCATCAATTTCCCCTTGAAGGCAGTTCCAAGCCTCTGACTCCCTCTTTTTCCGGTCGCTAGTGGCAGCCCTCCGCACCAACACCACACCACCCTTGCTTTACTGCAAGCCCACTAAGCAAAAGCCTTGCAGGAGAGATCTGGTCAGACCATTCTCGTTACACCAGCCTGTGAACAGGGCAGTCATTCCCACTCTGCTGGAAGACCCTTCCATCCCACACATTCCTCGTCCACATCAGAACATGGGCCAACTACTTCGCGGTTTCTTCCAC
>PVLD010020467.1:0-33862 GCA_004027595.1 Dinomys branickii | reverse complement strand
AAAAAATAAAAGTACAAAAACATATTGACAAACAGACACCAATTAGCATAAAAAATAGTACAATCACAACTAATCTATAGACAAGGTGATATGGTCTAAACAGTGGTTATTGCTTTATCCATTGATATCTTCGAAGTGTAAATATATAAACCCATATACAGACATGCAAATTTAGTCAGACAATTAATCCTCTCAACAGAAAAAACACAAAAACCAAAAATCCAAAGATAAAAAACAAAACAGGCAAACATCAACAACAGCAACAACAACAACAACAACAAAAAAACACCAATAGTTGTTGCTTTACATATTGATATCTTCAAAGTGTGTGTTCAGGATAATACATACAGACATACAAGATTGATCAAATAACCCGTCATCAATTATTGCTTAGCATTAAGTGATATAATACAATAGTAGAACCATGTTAGCCCTCCTGCATATATGCATATTCATATATACATGCATACATTTTTGTCTTTTTCTTTTCTACTTTCCTTCGTCCCATCTGTTCTTTGTTTTAGAACAGATTTCCTTCATGTCTCTTAGTTTATATTCCCACCCTCGGGTTCTTACACCAGTGATACAATACGTTGCTTGCACATGTATCGCTGATTTATTTCACTTATGAGTATAGACTCCAGTTTTGTCCACTTGCCTACAAAGTCCCCAAAACTGTCTTTCTTTATAGCTGAATAATATTCCATTATATAAAAATGCCACAATTTTTTAATCCAGTCTTCTGTGGATGGGCACTTGGGTTGCTTCCACATTTTAGCTGTTACAAATTGTGCTGCTATAAACATGGGTGCACATATGTCAGAGTGGTACTCCTTTTTGACTCATTCTATTTTCTCAGAAATTCTTCCAGGAGATCTGATAGCAGGTGATGCAAGAAAGTGGTACTTTTTGTGAGTGTTTGATCCCGCTCTCCTGTTAGGGACCGCTTTCCTGTTAGGGACTGGCTGTCAGCTATTTGCGTTACCAGGGTAGGATGTATGCCAAGGAACATGAAAAAGGCATATTTGCTAAGCCTGACAGAGGATATGTTGGCAATTACATCAAAACCCAAAAACATGACTTCAATAGCTAAGTCATATGAAAGGAGAAATTTCATTTTGTCAAATCCAAGGTGTGACAGTCATGTGTGAATGGTAATATGAAGACAAGCAATCAGCACAGATAGTGACCCTGACTTGTGAAGACACTCCCCTAACATTGGAAGTATTTAAATGATTTAATTTATATAACAGCCATATGGTACATGTTCTACACTGGAGGCAAGTTGGGCCTTGTCTCACATTGACATGAACCCAGGATAGAGGGTAAATGAAAGAACATGCATAGGTACAGGAAGTGATGAAATGAACAGTACAGGTGTTCTACCCGACAGACTCATTTTGTACCTTTCTTCTCCACGGTGTCTGCCCTGGGAAGCTGAGATCAGTAAACTTCTCCCTTATTAGCAGGTCTCAAGTTGGGTTCACTAAGTAGAGTCATCAGCATAACATCAGAGGGGTCAAAGTTTTATTTTTTCCCTCAATGTCCCTGTTTTAGCATCTAGCTTCTGGTAGTGGCTATATGCCTCCCTGACTGTTTCTCCTACCCTCCGGTTCTCTAAGTCTTTATCTCTCAGTGGGTTCTGGACAACGTTGCTTCCTCCACCCTTTTCCTTTAACCTTTTATTATTGGTACTTTCTGTTTGCTTTAACTCTCATATTCATTCTCTGCACTGTGCAATAATCCAAAATTAGAGCCTTCATTTAAAGTCCTTTCACTTGAAAGAAGTGAATTGGAATGTGCTTCCTTCCAGAATTCTGACAGATGTGAGGGCTATAATAAAGGCACTACCTCATCCAACATTCCTTTAGTTGTAGGCTATCTGTTCAGTACCTATTCTTGACAGTGTAACAGGTAGAATATATACAGCAAGACTTTCCAACAGAAATTGATTTAAAAAATTCTTCACTGCCTGATAGAGTGGCCACTAGTCACATGTGATTATTGAGTATAGAGAGCCCTTCCTGGGCCTCCTCACGGCCCAGGAGTTTTGTATTTGCCATCCCAGGAAAAGCTGTTGGAATTCTAGAGACTTAATTCTGATCTACCACTTCCAGTGTAACCCATGGCAAGAATAAAGATAGTAAATCATATTTGTAGTTATGGAGAGCCTAAATCCAGCCATGATGATGGCTCTCTGGAGCAAAGGCCTAGATACAAGGCCCAACCCAGTTTTTATTCATTCATGAAGAACGGAGTGGCTTGAGGATGAGTCACTGTGAGAAGTAGGTGAGTATCCTGAACTGGGCAATGTTGGAGGCGTGAAATCACCTCTGAAAATGCAGAGTCATGGATATGCAAAAAGAGTAATCTGCATAATACAATTAAGATAATACCTAATGTTTTGGAGTCAGTGCTTCAGCTTTGCTGTGCAGTGTTTGAAGCCCTGGGAAGTCCTAGCCTCTATCCTGAGGCTTGAGGCTTTATCCCAAGCTTGCTCAAGGGAGCAGTGGTGGGGGTGTGTTTGGGGAAACACGCCTGGCGTCTCCAAAGGCTGGACCAATGTGTAATATGCATTGCTTAAAGCCAGTTGAAGGGATAAGGAAAAGTTCCAGTCAGCTGTGTACATATTAATACATGGAAATAGGGTCAGGCTGAGCCAAACTGGAGGCAATCGCTCTTCTTTTGAGGAGAGTAACCTAGGTGGTCCTCCACAACTGAGTACTTGTAATGTGGACAGTCTGATTAAACAATTAAAATTTACTTAATGTTAGTTCATTTAAATCTGTATAGCTACACATGGCCAGTGTTTAGTGACAATTGTTTTGGACAATACAAGTATGGACTAATTTGAACAAGAGGCTGAATAAAGGCAGATACGGAGGAGTAGGATTTGGTCTGAGATATGGATCTAGTAGGAGGCCTGTGAGCTGATTTTTAGATGAGTAGTTTATTGGGCAAAGAAATGTGGAGAATGCCTTTGGGGCAAAAGGAACATCTTAGCCAAATGCTAAGTAGCTTTGACATGTGAAAGTCAGGTGTGCTCAGAATGTCATCCCAGCAGTCAGAGAGGTTCCATCCTAATGATCAAGGTCAAGGTGGTAGAAAATGAGACTGGAGCATTGGGCTTGTACTGTGCTGTTGTTATAGGCAGGTGAGTTAGATAGAAATATTATAGGCGGTCAGACAGGGCCAGGCCCTCAAGGAGCCAACATAAAAGATACCTGTGGGCCAGACCTCAAGACAAAGGGGGCTGAACAAATGCAGCCACATACTTCCTGTGTGTGAATGTCAGGAACTGATAAGTAAGTAACAACCACCTTGAAAAAGCCAGCAAGTTGCTAGCCCAACCCCCTACAGGAAAAGCCCCACTCTGCATTCATGCCCGCTTACTACATGACTCGCTTTCCCATTTGATCCCAGTTTACTCAGTTTTACCTGAATAATTATCCTTGTAGTCTTATTGGCTGACCATAGTTTTGTCCATCTCCCCTACCTTGGACCCAGCTAACCTCATGGTTTTTTTCTATAAAAGTCTCTAGAAAAGACAGAGTCAGGGGGTAACCCACTCGGGCCCCTCTTCTGTCCCTCTCTTGGACAAAAGCTTTCTTTCCCTCAATAAATATATTCTGCTCTTAACCTCCATTGTTCCTAAAATTCATTCTTCGATTTTACAGAACACAAACTCATCTCAGACATCGTTCAGGTTGGGAGTTTTATTTTCCTGTATCACTGTTGATTAGATTTCTTTCATATCCATACTACTGTCTACCCTAATATAAAATAATTAGGGAAATTATTTTAAAATGCAAATATTAAGTATGATATTAATGATAGCAATGTATTTCTTTTAAAATATTCTATTGATCTTTCAGTTTCATTTCTTAAAATAAATTCTTTAAGTTATTAACAGTCTTCTTAACGCTTTTGCATCCTGGGAGGTTTTATAAATTTTGCTAGAAAAGTATAAATATTATTTTTACGGTAGATGATATATCAATGATGGAGTGTTATTCACCGGTGTGCGACCTGCCACAGAGCACATGTGAAAGCTCATGTAGTCAAGACTTGAGAAGATCAGAGAAGAATTCCCGGGTAAGTTGTGAAGCCTAAGACTGGCTTGTATAACAGGTGGGAGCTGTCCAGACAAGCGTGTGTACCTGTGAGGGACAGCAGTGTGAGAGGACTGGATTAAATACATCATAATGATGGGAGTGAGAGGCTTCTGGAGTGGTCTAAAGGAAGAAATTAAATAAAACTAAATTATAAAGGGTCACTCTTGTGTAATGTCTGTGTAGAATGTTTTAGAGAGAGATAAGACCAGAATATTAGTTAGAAGCTGTAGGAATAACACAGGGAAAACATAACGAGGTTTGAATACAGGTAATAGGTGTCAGGTTGTGAAAATTAATGCTTCATTTGTGATTTTTTCACACTTTTAAAGGCTTATTTATGTTTCTTTGTAAATTAAAGCAATAACTCTGCTTTTACTCAGGGTCACAATAATAATGGTTATTACTTAGCAAGCAATTGCTGTATGCCAGTTACTCTTCCAAAGCTTCCTGTGCTGTGCATTAACTCACTAAATGCTCACAGCAATGGTAGGGAGCCAGTACCATTAGTTATCTTAACCTATTTTACAGAAAAGGAAAAAGTGAGCCAGTGTATTTAAGTAATTTTTGCAAGGTTACTCATAGCAAGTTCCAGAACAAGTTTTCTGCTTCTAGAACAAACGCATGAAGTCCTGCCCTCTGCTGTAAAATTCTGACTATCACCTTATTCTGATACTACTTTCCTTCTATCTTGAGTATTGAGTTAACTCAGAAATGAAATTATTGTAGAACAAACTTACAAAATATTTATACCTGCCTTGTAGATCTTTGACAGGGAAGGGTGGTCATTTTAAGAAAGGTGGAATATAAATGACATCGCAGCCAGTGTCACGCCATGTTCACTCATTCGAGGAGACCATTCAATTTACTGCAGTTGTCTTCAATGGTTCAATGGTTCTTATTCATCAGAATACCTTCAGTTTAAAGATTTCAAGGTGAATAGTTTTAAATTCCCAATGTTATCATTTTAAAGAGAGTTTTAAGAGGACACAATTAACAGATTTGGAAACTATTCTTTTTCAATTAGGTTATTGTCAGTGAGGACTCTCCCCTATTTTACAGAAAAAGAAACAATGATTCAGTGAATATATGATACGTATGATGCCCGATGCTTGATGGACATTTGTACTTCATGTGCATTTGTTTTAGTAGAATTTACCTTAAGATTCATTACCCACTGCATCAGGGCATCTCATCAGCCCTCATGGTTTTGTTTTATAATTATTTCTTTAGATCTACTCCAAGTGGTTGAATTTAGAGATGTTCTTGAATCAGAGTCCTGTAACCACACTGTGTTAAGAGAAAATTTATTGCTTTTAGAACAATCACAGAAATGACTTGGTATAAAATTTAAACTCTCCTCTCCTCAAATATGTTATACACAGAATATAATTTCCTTAGAAGTGGGAGGTTATCAGGGTGTCTCTAAAATCCAACAGCCGTTCACTTCCCAGTTTATATAGCAAAAAACATTCTCTACTTTGGCCTTCATTCACATGTCGTGGCAGGCTACCCATCATTGTTGTGGAATTACGTCAGAGCCACGTTAGGTGGCATTCACTGACATATAATATACCAGACAGTTTATTCTTGTGAGTTTCCCATTTTCCCACTGAATCTGACCTCATGTTGATTTCCTCTCATAGTAATATGTCTCTTTGATAAGCAGACTTCTGTTCCTTTGTACTAAAACAGGTGTATGCCAATTAGGTGAAAAGAGGATTGGTGAGGGATGAGTCTGTAACATTTGACATCTATTGACTCTTTTTTCCACAGATTCTTTAGGTCTCGTTCTTCAATTGAGTATTACATAGAAAGAAATTATGATATGTTCTAGTAATTAGAATAATAATGAGAGCAAGCCAGTGCTTACATATGTAGCCTGTTAAATGCAGAAGTGTAGGACATAGTGACATGCCTGAGAATCCAGACCAGAAGAATTTTGTTGTTAGGAGATGTGGGAAATCCTAATGAGAAATGAGGTTCTGAGATGGTGCTCAGGGATGAAAGATCTAGATTTATGCAAAGGAAGTTGGATTATACCCCTCTGAAGTAGGGATCTGCTGAACAGTATTAAGTAGACATGTTATAGCAACACTAGATGGTAGGTCCCCTTGGACATATGGGACAAAACTGAAATGTAGAGCCTGATTATCACCAGACTCATAGCAGTGTAGAATTAGAAAATCTTCACTATTTTTTGGACCTGTATGCTTCTGGTGTTATTAAACTGAAGGACCAGAAGACCTTCACTTCTTCAACAGCGTTGCAACACTAATGCCAGGCTTGGCACATGGGGATGGCTGTTTCAGCTGAAGTTGAGAATGCTTGGCTGCCCCGGCTCTCTCAGTGGGATTCAGCTTCTTTCTTCTGTGGAGCTTAAAGCCAGTTGAAATCAGTTGAAATTGGGTCAGTTTGTCATTACTCAGATAAAACCACAAGAGTGGCTAATCAACTGCTGTCTAGAGAAAAATCCCAGCTCAAACATATGGAAAATGAAGTTTGTGAATCAGAGCACCAGCTTGGCTTTAGCCCTGAGGCAAACAAAACCAAATCAGTAAAAATGTATTCAGTAGAATCATGACTGGTTTTAATTCTGTTTAACATACTCAGTTGTAGAAATAGATGGCCATCCACAGATCTAAAGAAAATTCTTCCTCTATTTGTAGGACCAGACAGTGAATTTAGTGTGTGCCTTAGTTTCTCCAAATGTGCGATTTTGGGCCAAATCACTCAAATGCTCATTTTCTTTATCTTAAAAATTAAAACATAAATAAAATGGGCTAAATCTTCTAGAGAGGGTTGACAAGTCAGGACCTGTGTCTGTCATCTGCCCTTTTGAAGCCCTGGTGAGAACCACAGAATCAGGCACATGGCAGTCATCTAACAGATGTTTTAGAAGCGACAGGTGAAGGTGGAGAATGAAACGATGTATCATAAGAAGGCTTTGTCAGCCACAAAACACTTTGGCAGGGTGCTTCAGACTCTGAATACAATAAAAGAAATTCACCCAGGTTCATATTGAAAGTCCACCAGATGTGAAAGATCTCCAACCACTTTTTCCTCTCATATCAAAAAGCAACAGCTAGGCTAATCGTCTCTTACTGTTTGTGATGTGACCATGTCCATGTCACATGCACTTCCTGCAGCAGTCTCTGAAGGCTTAGCACTAACACAGTTTCCAGATGGAGGAGTCAGCCTGAGGTGGGATAAGTAAACTCCCCAGTATAACACAGCAGACAGTCGTAGCACTAAGACTAAAACCAGGTCCACCTGACTCCAAAGTCCATATATTCTATTTCTTAAGTGAAGACGTGAGACTTCTTTCTAGTCTCCAACATAACTGTAGCTTTTTAAAATCAAATTTCAAACTGTCCTGTCCTATATAATGAGCAGTATTCATGAATGGAATCGTTGAATTAAATAGTGCACCATATTTAATTCAGTAGATGACTTTTCCACCCAACTCTGAAACTCTATTAATACCATTTCTAAGGACTTAATTTACTTCATATTTCAATATAAAATCAATGTGGGAGAGAGGATTGAATTTTTCATTTACAAATCAGAGCTTCTGACTTTTTTTGAGCTGTGTTTCACTTTTTATCTACTATTCTTCATCGTAAAAGCATCAAATTTTCCTTAAATGACCAATACCTTTCTATATAAAATGCTAGTTTATTTTGATGCAATTATTTAATACAGTTTTGGTGTTTTTAGAAGTTGAAACTAGTATCTTAAAAAGGAAAATGTCAATACTGCCTACAGGAAGTTTACCTGAAGAAGTTCGAGTCAAGTAAAGGAAATTTTATTATTAAGCCCAAGGAAAAATTCATGACTGCCTTGCTCTTCCCTTTCCCCTCACTCTTCCTGTTTCCTTTGGCTCAAGTCCTCTTTTCCCTTTTCTCCTCTCCTTGCCTCCTTCCTTCCTCTCACCCTCTTCTCTTTCCTCCTACTCCTCAGCCTATCTCATCTCTTTAATGATGGCCAAATCTGGCTGCTTGGTGGTGGGGTACCCTCAGCTACTAAACCTGTCTTCCCAAAGCAATTTGCAAAGTGTTGGAGACATGACTCAAAAACCATGGTAAGATAATGTGGGGTCTATTCTTTTCTAAGTCTTCATGGCCAGGGAGGTTGGGTTTATGAATCATATAGTATGTCATACTTAATCATACTTAGGAGCATGTAGACGTTCTCTAATGTAAAAGTTTATTTTTGGAGAAAACACCTGAAAAGCCTATTATGAAAGGATAGCTATCCTAAAAATACAGCGCAAGTGGAAGCATTAAAAAATGGTGAGCCATGCTCTGAACGAAGACCTGAGTATGTTATAGTTATAGATACTTCAAAGTTCACTGAATATAAATTGTTCACTTTAAATGCAAAAGCCGTATTTCCAAAATATTAAGTTCATGTGTAGAATGGAGGAAGAACCAATATGTGCTATTGTTTTAATACATTTTGAAAATGATAAAGTGAAAGTACATTGACCTAAAATGATTTTATGAGTAATGAAGGAACTTTCAAAACTAACTGTTTATTAGGCTACTTTACAAAAATATCTGAAGTCTCTATTGTTGGAAAACATACATGCCATAATTAAAAAAAAAAAAATTTATAATTGTTGTAGTCCTTTGTTGCATCCACATATTTGTGTCTTATTGAACCAGAGTAACTAAAATAACATTTTACAAACTATAGAAGTCTACTTTTCTATTAGCATCCATGCAACGTTTCAGGAAAATAAAAGCATGAAATGCTCATGAAACATTTGTCTTCTTTTTTCTAGCCACTTGCATGAAATATTTTAATCTTTCTTTTCTATGCTGATTTTCTGTTATTTGGAATAGCTACTACGTGCAAGGTGTGACACTAGTCACTGAGGTGTGCTGATGACTCTAGCATTTCTTAAAGGTTTTGTTGCCTATGGAAGGAGCTGAGATACGAGATGAATTTGAAAAGAATACATTGTAATGCACACATAAAACATTGTTATTTTCTTTTCTTGGATCCTGTAGAGTTACCAAGAAAATATAAATGTCTTTCAGTCCTCTGGGCAACTGAAAATGGAAAGCTGCCACAGGAAGAATCAACTGCACAAATACTGATTAATATAAAACAGGTAATTGGACTGAACCTCGGGAGAAAATACAGAAAGCTTAGAGGGAGATGTGCACATTGCTCTGTTTGTTCTAGAAAAATGAAAGTCTTCTCTTGTTTACATTTCTGCTTATTAATATGCCACACAGACTATTGTCAGCCTATTCTATTCTGTCTGTGGTGCTTCAAGAAGGTAACTCAGGCACACCTCAAGGAGAGTGATAGGTGTCTAATATCAGGCAATTCTTCCATTATTCCCTTTGCGCTAATCTCTCCTTTTGCAAAGATTAGTCAAAGCACTTCACAGGGAAAACTAGGAGGAAATATGGGCAGCATGGATATCAAATTAATTCTGACCTTTTGAACACAAGAAAAGAATTTGGTTGAGTGTAGAGAAAAGTATTAGAAAACAGATTACACTTGAACAATTTAATCACTACACAAAGAAGAACAGTCTGCATTTGGGTATCCCTAGCTTTATTTGAACTCATGAAGAACTAAATGTTATATAGATTTTTTGATTCTTAGCTCAAGTCCGAGCTGGAAAATAAAACATCCTGTACCTTCAGGCTTTATTACAAACATAGATTTTGTGTTTTTTTTTTTTTTCTTAAAGAAGTTCTGCCTCATTATTTCTAGAAATAGAAGAAAAGCACAGGGAATACACTTTCAGCAGTTCTCTAAATTCACTGAATTAAAAAGTCCTCTCCTCTTCTAAGTCCTTATATCAGCGTAATCAAGGAGCACAGTGAAGTGGTAGCTTGGAAGAGCCTTAGGAGAGGGGATAGAGCTGCAGTGACTCAGTTCATTCCTTATGAGCCAGAGAAGGAAATTTGGTTTTTGTTAAGACTGAGCCTTTTTCTTTTGCACAAGCATCTGTTGAAGTCACCACTTACCTCCCTAAATGACCAATGAGCGTTAAAGAGAGGGTTGTTCAATAACCCATTTATTGAGCTCTTGCTATGTGCCAGATATTGAGGTAAATGCTCTACGTTAATTGTTTGATCTGGCCCTTGAATGGCATCTACATATTTTTATTTTATAGATAACAAAATTCATCCTTTATGTTTAACTCCTGACATTGAAGTAAATCCCTTAGGAGTATAAGGGACTATTGTAAGACTTGTCTTTCAGATAGGTTCTTTTGTATCTCCCTGAATCCCCTCTGTAAAAGGATTTTAGGTAATTTTGATGTAGAGTTTGGAGAGGGGCATATTCAGTGGTAGAGACTGCAGAGTTATGATTTTGGAGTAGACAGAATCCTTATATAGTTATTTCTGAGCTTTATAGAGTCAGCCACTTCCCCTCTCACACCATACCATAATTTTACATTCAAACCACGAATAGTAATATGCAACCAAAAGCATATTTTGTGTTTTTGCAGTGCAAAAATGTTTTGCAGTACTCAGTTTATTAACCAGGACCAAAGAGCCAACATGGTAAGAGGTGAATTATACTGGTATTGTTAATACATGTTTCATGTTCAGATAGTCTGATTCCAAAATGGATTTTAAAAAATCTTTGCCATTCAAATCATGGCCTTGAACCAGCAATGTTGATGTCAGCTAACTGAATGTGAGAAATGCAGACTCTCAGGCTCAAACACAGGACAACTAGATCATAATCTGCATTTGAATAAGATCTTCATATGATCAGTTTGTACATAAGAACTCAGTCCTGAGCACCACGCTTACTGCGCACTTGTGGAATGGTTTGGTGCTTGCAAAAGTTTGCTAAGATCTGCAAGAGGTATTGATTTCAAGTGGAATTAGTTTTCTCTTCAGCCTTTAGAGATTTCTAGGAGATAAAAAACACCAGGTCAGAGGCATAGAAACATCTTTCAAGAGTTGAAGAATATTCAACTAGATTGGGTATGAAATATCAGTCATGAAAAACCTTTTGTTGTCTCCTGAACATTTACTGTCTGCTCTGAATTCAAAGATGTCTAAACTTCTACAAAACCATTCTGCTACTTCCTGTTTTCCATTCTCGGTCTCTATATCACTCTGCAAATACCTTCTGATTATTTTATATTTTTCAATTTTTTTCTCTCTAATTACTTTAATAAAAGAGCAAGAAATGACTTACAGTGTTGGTGAAAATAAGTACTGTTTTTATTTTATTGTTAATGTTACTATTACTTTGTCTTATCTCAAGTTCTGCTTCTGAACAAGGAAAGGAAATATGGAAGACTGGAAATGCTTCTTTCATGCCTCTTTGAACTATTTCATGTTTCTTTTTTCATGGCAACCACCAAAGGCCTAAACTTTTGGCTTTTTATGTGCACTGTCTCATAATATTTACTTGTGTTCGTGAGCCAGCACCTCCCTTGGGAAGGTGGACATTTCCAGAGCAGTTTGTTTGAGAATCAAGACTGCCACACTTGCTAAGGCAAAATAGTGGAAATGTCTGTTGAAATAACCATGACATCCATTCATTCATAATTCTGCTTTAGAGATTATAAGCAGGCTTCTACAGTTACAATTAGCTACATATTTTTATATGTGTCTCTAGCCATTTATGAGTACTGGATGTGGAAGCCCCTCTGTTAGGCTTCCTTGCCTTGCTTTCCTGAAGAACATAGAGGAGGGGGTCTTTAAAGAAAGTGAGAAGGAACGATGTGTCTTTGGCAATCATACTTTCAATATTTGGCTTTTCTTTCACTTTTGCAAATCATCTCTTGGCAATGTTTATGTTAATAGTTATCATTTTAATGATGTTTATTTTTTGGGGGGGCACTGTGTGTCTCAGGGCCTCTGGGTGCCTGAACAGAATTTACTCAACAAAATGACAAAATTAACCAAATAAGACAATAAGCCCAAATAAAGAGTGCATATGCCTAGAGCAGAGAATTAAGTGATACAGGAAATGATAATAGTGACTCGCCCCTAATGATGTGGAACTACAGCAGTCATATTTTGGGGATGCAGCTGTTCATTTGAGCGTGGTGTCTGCAGTCTGCTGGGCAGGGGCGTCATCATCCAGATTTTCCTGGGGACTGTGCTATTCTCTTCTCAGGGTAATTTATCCCTTTAATGGGAAGACTTTCTCAGTATACGTCATATTAACTTTATATACATTTTATGTACACTTGAGGGGATGTCAGGTTATCTCCTGGATTCCAATTCCAATTTTATCACTTTCCAGCTTTGTTGCCAGAGAATCAGTCTCTCTGCTTTCATTGATGAAATGACACCTATATTGTAGGGGTTTAGAGAGGAATGGATGATTCTAGACTTGAAAATCTTTATTATCTGTACTGGTATTGTTTTGCTATAGTCTTCTAAAGTGACAGTAAAATTGCTAGCAAAAATCAGAACCTAATGTCAGCCTCCCATTTGGGAACCACAGCCATTCTGATGGAGACCAGAGCACAGTGGGGGTTGGAAAGGAAGTGCAGAGCTGCGTCAGACTCCGGGATTTTGGTGGACCGGTAGGTGCAAGATAGTAGGCTGATGCATATACATCCATAGTGAATATTTAAACTGTAGTTGAGTGCTATACAAATTTAATGCAATAACAATCAAAATAAGTTAGTATATCTTGCAGGTCTAAAAAAATTTCTAAAATTCATTTGGAACCAAAAGAGACCTAGAATAGCAAAACAGTTCTGGACAACAAAGACAAGTCAGGAGACACCACAATCCCAGACCTTAAATTGTACTACAAAGTTACTATGATCAAATCAGCATGGTACTGGCAAAGAAATCGGGTCTGAAGATCAGTAGAACATAAAAGAAGATGTAGACAGATCTACAAACACACTCAGCCACTTTATCTTTGACCAAGGGGCCAAACATGTTTACTGCAAGAAGGAGCCTCTAATAAACCATGCCTGAAAAACAGGCTCTGTACAAGATGAAGACAAGATAGACACATGCCTATCCCCATGCAGTAAATTAAAGTCAAAATGGATCAAAGATCTAAATATCAAAATAGAAACACTAAGTTTACTGGCAGAGAAAATAGGTAGAAATCTCAAAGATATAGATGTAGGCAGAGACTTCATGAACAAAACCCAGACTTCAAGGGAAATATCAAAAGAAATAACAAATGGGATCTCACTTTATTAAAAAGCATTTGAACAAAAAATGAAATCACCAACAGAGTGAAAAGAAAGCCCACAGAATGGGAAAAAAATTAACAGCCAGTTTTCCCTCCGACAAAGGACTTAAATCTAGAACATGTAAAGGAAGATAACAATATGTAACACAAGTATTGTTAATTTCCTAACACATTGTTTTGAAATTCGGTATTATTTTTGTTGTTTTTGTCATTTTGTTTTTGCCTTTGTGTTTTTTCTTTATCTTTTTAAAATAAAATGTAAAAAAGTGGAAAATGAAAAGAACTGGAAATATCAGATCTAAAAATCAAAGACCCCATCCAAAGTTGGGCATCAGAGATGAATACACACTTCTCAGATGAAGAAATATCAAAGGAAAATAAATATATAGGAAAATGTTCAGCATCGTTGGTCATCCAAGAGATGCAAATTAAAAGAACACTGAGATTCCACCTCACTCCAGAAAGATTGGCTGTCATCAAGCCATGTACCAATAACAAATGCTGGTGCAGTTGTGGGGAAAGGAGCTTTTCTACACTGTTGGTGGGTGTGTTTGCAACCACTATGGAAATCAGTCTGGAGATTCCTTTAAAAACTAGGATTAAAGGTCCAGCTATTCCTCTCCTGGATATCTTTCCAGAAGAATTAAAAATATCACAACATATGTACACCCATTTTTATAGCAGCATATTTTGTAATACCTAAATCTTGGACATAACCCATCAACCAAGGAATGGATAAAAAATGATGTGGTCTTTTTTAATATAATGGAGCACCACACAGCCATAAAGAAGGATAAACTTGAGACTTTTATAAGTAAATGGAGACCATACTCATAAGTGAAGTAAATCCCATCTATATGTGCAAACATCATATTGTCTCACTAGTGTGAGAAGCTGCAGGAGTAGATCAGACTCAAAATATATAATAGATATTGTGAATTGAGAAGAAACTATTGAAAGGAAAGACAAACTGTGACTGGGGAAAATGGAAAGGAAGAAAGTGAAAAAGAAAAAATATTGAAACACAAGAGTTAAGATAGTTGCACAGCTAGTTTCTCTTAGTTCATTGAAAAGAAAGGTTTGTACTAATATTGTTTGAACAAGATATGTCTGTATCTTGTACTCTGAATAACTCCTATGAAGACAGTGATATGCAGTGCACTAATTATTGTAACTCTCCTACTAATCTGTTTTGAGAACTGTGTTTCATTGTTATTTTATTTTTTTCTCTTTAACATTAAAAAAATTATAGTTGAGAAAATAGACTTCAATATTGGAAATATTCTTAATGCTGGAGAGAAACGTATGTAGGATACCTAGCAGTCTGTTTTGTTACTTTTTTCTGCAAGATGATGGTTTAGTGTTCATTACATCCAAAATCTAGTAAAATGCTACTACTCAGTCAATAATATTCTGGTATATGAAAAGACTCAGGCTGTAAGGATTGGAGCCAAGTGGAGGGACAGTTTATAGAACAAGAAAAATATCAGGTGAACAATGGAAACTTCAGTAGAGGCAGAAGAAGTGTAAATATTTCTAGAACTTCTCAAGGATCCCCCTCAGACTCACTCAGAGCTACTCTCTCAGTCCTAGTGATTCCCTCCTGTGTCTCACCCTCATCCCGCAGAGCCCTGCCTGAGAGTCATTACCTGGGACCAAAGTCCATCCTCAATTTACTCAACATTGCAGGGCACTCTTTTCTTCAAACTGATTACTAGTTATTTGCAAAGAATTCTTCTGCCTTTGGGTGAAATCATATTGCTTCTGCATATACTGCTAGATTTACTGGAAGCCTGCTTTTAGACCTCTGCTTTCAATGATTGAAATTGCTCTCCTTTTCATTTTTAAGTAAATGTTTACTGAGCACATGTCATGAGTCAACTACTCTGCTAGTCCTTGCTGGTGCAGCAGTAAATCTGAAAGACAGGTGCTTTTCCCAGAGGTAAGCTAGTCACAGAGGATGAGGTAATGACAGAGATAGCAGTTATTCCTTAAACCTCCCCACCGCCTCACAAGGCAACAGTACTACAGAATTAGAACTATCACTTTTTAAAAACAGCCAGGTATCCTAGCATTTTCCTCGCAGTAATGGCTATTTCAGTCTGCCTAACAGCTCTGAGTATGTCATGTAGAACAGTAGCCACTACATAGCCACAGTGCTTACAGTCTTGACTGTAGAATATAATTTTTCTTTCCCAGTAAGATGATTTTTACATTAATGTAGTAGGGAGAATGGTGAACTAGGATTCAGAATCTCTGGGCTCTGTTTTACCACATATTTGCTGCATGGCCTTGGTTGAGTCATATGTAATCTTCAGTTTTAACATTGATTGAAAGGTAAAATATAATACATGGTAACACAGTTCCAATACTAATGTAAAAAAAAAAAGCCAAGTAAATATGTAGCTATAATAAGTCTTTGTACATAAACTCAGATGTATAATACAAAAATCAAATATCTTTGTTTAAATTAAACCTAGTGAAATTTGAATCCATACCCTCATCCCAGGGCCCTTCCACAAAAGCTCTCAGACAGTCTGGAGCTCCACCTTATGTGGTCATGGGTGGGGGGGTGGGCTTTTCAGTTCTTCGGGGAGAGTCTTCTGGTTATCTAGGCCTGGAAACTCTGGTTCATACTGAGATATATCCATTTTCCCTACCTCTATGTGCCTTGCTCAAATTCCTTACCTATGGACAATGGAATCCTTGTGGACACTTGGACACCTGTGCCTAAGGTCCAGCCTCCCCTTCATGCATGTCTAGACCTTCCTGTCTCCACATAGGTACCTGCTTCTTCTCACTGAGGGTGGTATTCTCCTTTCTCCCCATTTCACCTAGAACAAAAACCCATCATTTAAAAAAATATTCTGAGGCTTTGGACAAAAACAGGAAGACCTATTGATCTCAAGCAGCTTTTTCTTTGCTTTCTACCTGAGGCAAGAAGTCCAGAACATCCAAAGGATCGGGCTTCTTGCTCAGAAGATGAACTTAAAAATACGAATTATTCAAATCTTTAAGATGGTCAACACAAATTCCTATATTAATTAATTATCTTATCAAAGGGCATTTAATACATAAGAACTCCAACACATGCACTAGGATATGTTCTTAGAATTCCTCCCTGAGTCACAGGCACTGCATGGAATGGTGGGTAGCTAACCAGAAAAGGCGCACATCTTCCACAGTTCATGGGCACTGCTGTCTTCTGACTGTGGGTCAAGCCGTGGTCATCCTGTGGTAGATTTCAGCTTTGAAAAGGCCTCCAGAGCCAATATAAAACACTGAGTATTTGATTAAACTTGGGTATGGCTTAATAGACTGGAATGTTTCATTATTTCCTTGGCAGAGCACATAGGTTATCTTTAACAGGCAGCAGAAATCACAAGTTGGGAAAAGGTGTATGTTATTTTGTGGGAAGTCACCATGGAGTGATCCATTACAGTGACTAAAAGAACTTTTTCACTTTAGTAGTCTGCAGCCCACTTCTCTACTTTATTTACTACCTACCAACTAGTTGCCAAAATGGACTTTAATATTAATAGAATATTTAATTAAAAAATAACTACTATTTCACTACTGAATGCTATGGTTTGGGTCTGGGTGTTTCCCTGAAGCCTCATGCGGTTATGGGGGGTAGGCTCTTCAGAGGGTAGAGCTTGTGATTGGCTCATGGTCCAGTGCTGAGATTAGAGGTGTGAGTGTTACACCCCCGCTAGGGAGGTCGCATGCGTACAGTATGAAAGACTAGAAGGAGTTTCCTCTCTCCCTTGCTTGCTGCCTTTGCTATCTTCCACTGCCAGGAACTGTTTCCCCTCTGCCATGTGCCACCCTACCTTGGAGCCTACTGACTATGGACTGAAACCTCTACAAACTGTGAGCTACATAAACCTTTCTTCCTTTAACTTTATATGTTGGATATTTTGTCCCAACAATGAGAAAAGTAACTAAGACAGTGATGCTAAGCAAGACCTGTGGCTCCCTTTAAAAATTATGTCCCTCAGAAAGATAGGACCAAGTTCTAGTCTCTAGTTGTGAATGTGAACTTTTTTGAGAATTAAGTTCCTGGCATATGTGAATGAAAAAGAATTGAAAGCATCATACCATACAGAAATATATGGGCACCCATGTTTATAGCAAGACAGTTTGTAATGGTCCAATCTTGGAAACAACCCAAATGCCCATCAACTGGTGAACAGATAAAGATGTGTTTTTAATACTATGGAGTACTACTCTGCTATAAAGAAGGATAAACATGAGACATTCCTAGGTATATGGATGTACCTTGAGACTATACTCTTAAGTGAAATAAATTGGACACACATGTGTAAATGCTGCATTGTTTCTCTGGTGTGAGAAGTTGAAAATGTAAATAAGGACCAAAATGTTTATTAGGTATTGTGAAATGGGAAGAAAATATTCAAACATGGAGGGGATCAAAGGAGGAGTGGAGGGGGAGGAAAGAAATGAAAAGTAAAAAAAGTGAGAAAAGAAGGAAAAGATGGAAACAAGGTTCTTGTAAATGGGGGGGGGAGCAGGGTTTGAAGGGAGGGGAGGGGAATGGGGAAAAAGAAACAAGTTGTATCATGTATAGTGTTATGGTTGAGGCATTGTGTCAACTTGGGGAGTCTAGAGGTTTGGTTGAGTGACTCAGGAGGAAGCTGGGGTGCTTACTTTGTTCACATCCTGAGCCTGTTCGAAGAGGAGGGCATGGAGATTGTGTGAGAGGTGCACGCCCCCTGGGTGGGGGTAGCCTGTTTACAATGTAGGGGAAGGAAAGAGGCTGTCTGCTGCCATTCCTCCCTTTTGCTGGTTGTTTTGCTGTGCTCTGCTGCCATTAACTTTGCCCTCTGCCATGTGTCACTCTGCCTCAGAACCAGCCAAGTATGGACTGAAACCTCCACAAACTATAAGCTAAATAAACCTTTCCTTCCTTCATTTTGGGTGTTGGGTATTTTGTCTCTGCAATGAGAGAAAAGTAACCAAGACATACAAGCACAAATTCTCTGATGAATGTGATAATTTTGTGTATCTAAAATGTACCATTAAAACCTAATTTAAGAAAATCATGCCCACATGAAACCATTTTAAAAATAAAGTCTTTGAAGATGCAATGTGTTAATAAAAATGAGTTCCTACTGGATTAGTGTAGACCTTGAATGCAAGGACAGAAGTCCTTGTATGAAGAGTAAACAGTAACACAGAAAAGAGAGGCTCTGTGAAGACAGAGGTATTGCTAGGAGCCAAAGAATGCCAGATGTCACCAGAAAGTCGATGAGGTAAGGAAGGGTTCTCTTCCAGAGGCCCTCGGGGTTGAATCACCTGACATCAGCTTTATCTCAGACCTCTGGCCTCTGTAACTGTGAGCATCTAAATTTCTACTGTTTAAGCCACCTAGTTAGTGGTATTTTGTTGTAACAGTTGTGGACACTAGTATAAAGCAGGAATGATTTCTTACAAAGTCCGGAGAGGAAGCAAAACTGCCAACACTGTGAATAAACACCTCGGCTTCCAGACAGAATCATTTCCATTGTTTTAAGCAGTCGCATTTGGGGCAATGTGAGGTAGCAGACCCAGGCCGTTAATGTGACTGTTTAAATCTGATAATAAAAGTCTCAGATAACTAACATTATCCCCATTTTACTCAAATGGAAAAGTAAGAGGACAGTGGTTAAGGAGCTTGTTGATGTGATACAAATTTTAAGTACACAGCTGGAATTCAAACTCAGAGTTTAGGTCTAGTCCTTGGTTCTGCTGCCCATACACTGAACACTATCACTGAATCATTTGTGGCTTTTTCCTTAAGAAATTTCTTTTTTGTTATTCAGAAGTGACAGCAAAAGTAAAAGAAGTGGTTCATTTTTTCTTGAGACATGTTTAAGGAAAGTGGAAAGAAACTCTTGCTTCCCATTCTGACATCCATTCAACTAACACTGATCAGGGTATCTAGTATTAGGATATCTTTTATGTTCCAGGCACTGTGCTGAATACTGGGGACACAAAGTGGGTTAAGTTACAGTTCTCATCTCTAAGGCCTTCACCTGTGATAAGCAAGAAAAGCCAGTGACTCCCAGGATGCTGAGAGGCTCGGGTAGCAACATTCTGGGCACTGATAGATAAGTGACTCTTCTCAGACATAGTCATACCGTAGAAAAGTACAAAGGGACTCAGTCAGTACAAGTCTAATATTGACAGGGCTTAGGGAGGGCGTGGCAAGGGGCATTCTGAACTGAAGGAGCGGCATGTATGAAGCTTAAGGTTGAGAAAGGTTATAAACCATTTGTAATGTCTGTTTCCAGGGGGTCAGACAAGAACAGGAAGAGCCAGCGTTATGGGAAAGAGCCAGCTTTGGCAAGGATTTTGCATGCCACAGTAAAAATTCTTCTCAACAAAGAGGAAAGCCATAGAAAGAAGTAAGAAAATGAAATATTTTGGTGAGCTATCTTTAAACAAGCAATCGCTCAGTCTTTCAGATGCGTTGAGCTAAAAGAGCAAGATTGTGACAAGATTTTAATACATTCTTTTTGTTGTAAACCTAAGCTTCATTAATATCTGTCTAAGAAATATTGCAGTAGATAAGTTAAACAGGATTTATTCTACACTACTGTGATGTGCAAGAGGGACTGAACTGAGCTCCACTGAGACCAAAGGGAGGAGCATTGTTAAGCACAGCTGTGAGATGGTGGAAACATGTTACTGGGAAATTGGTCAATGTGAGGAGACCATTTGTGCTTCTTAGTTGTCACGTATGGAATTTAGGCTTTCCTGTGAACTATGTCCTCGAAAATTCTTATATTGCAACTCTTCTACTCAATATGATTGTATTAGGAGGGGGATCCTCTGAGGAAAACATGAAGATTAGATAAAGTCAGGAGGGTGGACCTCATGAATGAGATCAGTGTTCTTCAAGCACCCTGAGGGAGCTTGCTTCTCTGTTCTCCAACATGTGAAGATACAAGCGGAAGTTAGCAGTCTTCAGCCTGGGAGAGGGATTTAACTAGAATGCAGTCACGCCGACACTGTGATCTCAGAATCCAGATCTATATTTGGTGTCATTTGCAGACTCTGGTGGGACAGTATGAGACAAGTTCAAAGCAGGCCCTGCTGCACACTCGGAATGCGGTCCTTGCCCATGTTCACATAGCTGCCCAATCTCGGCCCAGAACCGCTGCAGCGGGTAAGTCTCCAGCCTGACCCACTCCTTTCTCTCTTTTTTCTTCACCTTGTGGGCAAAACTCCTCTTTCTCCATTCTCTTCTACTTTTTTCTCTCTGTTTGTCTCTGTCCTTGACTTCTTCACTTTTAAAGACCAAGGGCATAGACTCTTGCTGCCTGACTTGTCACGGCTTTCCTTCTTGGGTGACCAGGAAGCCCTGGACTATGTAGATCCAGGAGGCAGGTAAATGGCAGTGACGCCATCCCTGGGACCTGGTGCAGTTCTAGGTTCTAACTGTGTAGAAGCCCCACTGATTCTCTCTTCCTCAAAGCTCTTTATTTCTTCTTTCTCTTCGCTCTTTTAGCTTCCATTCCACTTAGGGAACTTGATACCTTTTGTGGAATAAGCCCTGCATGATCATACTGGTTTCAGTTGCTTGGAGTCCTCAACAGGATCTGGTCACCCTGGGATCTGACTCCTCTGATAGTTCACATGAAAGACTGAAAGAACAGCCATGAAAACTGGTAAAGGGATTTAAGGCCCTTAACTGAGTATGTTAGTTTTCCTTTTCTTCCTCTTCCCTCCCTTTTCTTTTCTCACTGTGTCTTCCATGGTTTTCTCTCTCCTTTTCCTCTCTTCCTTTAGTTATTAAGCTGCCATTTGACAGGGAAGTTTGGATAGTGTAACCTGTGCTATTACCCTGCAAAGAAGAGATGTTAATACACACAGAAAAACCAGGGTGTTTGCCAGAAGAGGCGTTAACATTCACAGAAAACAACAACAACAGCAACAAAAAACAACAAAGAAAAATGATAACTGAGCATTTGAGAAGATCTCTGAGATCTCTGTTGTGATTCATGAGAGTAAAAGGAATCCTATCTCAGTGTCCCTTAAAGAGACCAGCTCACTGCTCTATTTGTAGTCATAACCCTACAATTAAGAAAAAGATAATTGGTTATTACAATGCAGTTTGGCCTATGTATCTGAGAGTTCACTCAAATTAATGTAATTTTGAATGTTTTTTTTAACTTGGTGTTTATACTGGTTGTTAATTTCAGGTACTTGTTTTATATTTTCCTTTGTCTGTGTTTTGGCTGTTAATCTGTAGTTAGGGTAACTAATTTGACAAAGGCTAGAAATCTCTGATGACTGCTAGCAATGATTCCATTGAAATTCATCTTGCATTCTGATGCCAAACACTTCCATAGTATTGACACTTTGTGAGTACAAATGTTTGTACATCTGAGGACTGTGTATACTGTGTCAGTACCTTGTCTAAAAGTTATGTGAAGCTTGCAAAATTGAAGGTATATGTGTTTTATACATCCAAGGTACACAATAAATGCTCCCTTTTATACAATATGTATAGAATCTGAACATTTAGCATATAAAAGGGTCAATGAAATGTCTGATATTTCTGCCACTTGTATTCAAGACAACTCACTGGAAAGAAAAAACCTTCCATTTCTATTGTCCCACCATTTAAAACATGTTCTTCATCCATTTACTTTGACTAGATGCATTTTATAAAGTACTCTTGTACATTAGGTAATAAGTCTATCCATGGTCACTAGCACTGTCTACTAAAATTGTAAGAGGCTTAATGCTGTTTGATTTTTATCTGTGATGTTAACCTTTATGGACCTATTAAAGTCAGAACTGTGTAATTATAGTTATCTTCCTGAGCCATGGATTCTGAATTTTTTGGAAAATAGTAATAACAGCCTGATGGCCCTTTTACAATTCTATTAGTTATAATTCAGTGTAAAATGAAAATAACTAGATTGTTTCGTCAGTTACTGAATTTTCCTCAGAATCCTAACCCTGGTTGTTCTGAGTCCTTTTTTATCCACAGTGTTGAGTCTTTTCTGAAATACTTTCAAAGATAAGAAAGGGCTCTAAGAAGCCCTCTTAGATACAGCTTTTTGACAAAAGTAGACTGAGTGCAATTCTTGGTTCCAGAATTATTTGAGAGAATATAAACTGTATTAGTTTTGCTTATGTTAAATTTGTTTTATATTTTCCTTGTAAAATTTCATAAATATTACTATGTTAATATTTACAGAAGTGCAACTTTCTGTAAAATATCCTGAGCAGAAATTTGAGGTGGTAGCCATCACCAACAATATAGAAAGAATACAATTCTGACTCTCAATGCTAATCCTGACTCAGTAGAAGGTACAGCTGTCCTTTGGTCTTACTTTGTATATTAAAGTGCCTCTGATATCCACAGAAGCTTACAAGAGTTATCATTAAGACACACTATTTTCACTTCAAAAGTGGTGAAACTGGTCTGATATTCAAAAATTGAGACTTGGTGACCAAAACCAAAGATGAGAAAAGAGCTAAGGGGAAAGCCAACATTTTGGCCCTTTTCCTCCAAGTTTAGCTAGGACCTAATGGATGAAAGGACCCTTGAACAAGGGCCTGTAACTCCAGTGATTCACCAGGCCTCTCAATCAAGGAAGTGGTGAGACTTCCAAATTGTGGGAGTTAAGTAAGTATATATTCTGTAGAGGGAATTCAAGTGGCCAGTGAGACCAGATCCAGTGGATTATGTCCTGGTAAAAGAGAAGAAGTAAAGGATTGAATAATGTCCCCATAAGGCTCTAAAAGTTACCCATGGAAAGACTCAACTGGCCTTAACAGTAGGAAGAAAATGGGTACTTGTTGGCTGACATTCAGATCACCTATTTAGTTTTCAACACTCAGTAGGAATATAGAACTGAAAGGTGGAATAACTGATGAATTGATGGTAATATAGAGTCCAAAAGGTAAAATTCTAAGACCTTCACTGAGGAAAAGAAATAGTGAACTAGACTGGGCCTGAGAAGGAACTCTAAGCACTGGGCCACTGTGGTAAGTTCTACTCAAGAAAAGAAAAACCTTTGTAGTATAACTTCAAGTAAGGGATTTTGATGCCTCCTGACTTATCTTTTTTGTCCAGAATTTCTTTTACAATTCTAGGTCTCCTCTCATTCCAAATAAATTTTAGAAATATTTTCTCTAGATCTGTGAGGTATGCTAATGGTATTTTGACTGGGATTGTATTAAATATGTGTAACAATTTTGGGAGTAGGGCCACTTTTACTAGGTTGGTTCTTCCTATCCATGAGCAAAGGATAGTTTTCCATTTTTTTGGTATTTTCTTCAGTATCATTTTTCAGAGTACTGTAATTGTAATTTTCACTACATAGATCTTTTATTTCTTTTGTTAGATTAATTCATATTTCATATTTTTGGATGTTATTGTAAAGGGTGTGGTTTCCATAATTTCTCTCTATGTGAGTTTATTTCTTGTGTGCAGGAAATGCTGTTAATTTTTGGTGCTGACTTTGCATACTGCTACACTGTTGAATTTGGTTGTTAATTTATATTTTTTGGTACCAGGGATTGAATTTAGCACCTTGCACTTGCCAGGCATGCACTTGTGCTGCTAAGCTATATCTCTGGCCCTAGGTTACTCAATTTTGAAATTTTTAGTGAAGCTTTTGGGGTCCTCCATGTAGAGTATCATGTCATCTTCAAATAATTATATTTTTCATTTTAAAAACTAAAAGAACTAACCAAACAACAATGAAGACAAAAATCAAATGATTATAATTTAACTTCTTCCTTTCCTATCCTTATTACATTTATTTCTTTCTCTTGTCTAACTGCTCTGGCTAATGTTTCCAGAAATATATTGAAAAGGAGTGGTAATAGTAGCATCCTTGTCATGTTCCTAATTTCAAAGTGAAAGCTTTCAGTTTTTGACTATTTAGGATGATGTTGGCTGTTGGTTTGTGATAAAACTGAGGTAAAGTGAATCTATTCAAATTTACTGTAAGTTTTTTTTTTTTATCATGAATGGGTGTTGACTTTGTCAAATGCTTTTTCTGTATCTATTGTAATGATTGTGTGATTTTTGTCTGTGGTTCTGTTAATATGGTATATTACATTTATTGATTTGCATATGTTGAACCATCCCTGTATACTAGCAATGCATCCTGGTTGGTCATGGTGTATAATCTTTACGATGATTTGCATTCTGTTTGCTGGACATCTGACTGAGAATTTTTGTTTCTGTGTTCATTAAAGAGATTGGTCTATAGCTTACTTTCTTGGTTGGGTTCTTCTCTGGCTTTGGAAGCAAGGTAATACTTGCTTCCAAGAGTGATTTTGGAAGTATTATTTCCCTTTCAATTTCCTTAAAGAGTTTCAGCATTAGTGGCATTAGTTTGCTAAATTTCTTGTATAATTCAGTAGTGAATCTGTCAGAACCTGGGATTTTCTTTGTTGGTAAGTTCTTAGTTATGTTTTCAATTGGCTAATATGAAATTGATTATTTAGATATGGATTACTTAGAATTTTTATATCTTCTTGATTTAGTTTTGGCAATTAAATTCGGTCTAGAAATTTCTCCATTTCCTCTGTTTTCCATACTACAAAGCTTCTGTGATGAAATCAGCACTGTATCGGCAGAAAAATAGACCTGAGAATCAGTGGAACAGACTGGAAGATATAGACATAATTCCAAACACATTCAGTCACTTTATCTTTGACAAAGGTGCCAAACATGTCGACTAAAAGAAAGATAGTCTCTTTAATAAATGGTGCTGCAAAAACTGGGTTTCCAAGTGATAAAGACTAAAACTAGACTGATGTCTATCACCATGCACTAAACTAAAGTCAAAATGGAACCAGGATCTAAATATTAAGACAGAAAACTAAATCTACTGGAAAAGAAAACAGGAGCCTGGAAGACATAGGTGGAGGCAGAGACTTCGTGAACAAAACTGGGAGCACATGGAAATACTACAAAGAATCAACAAATTGTTTCTTATGTTATGAAAAAGGTTTTCCACAACAAAAGTTAACAACAGAGTGAAAGGACAATCCATGGAATGGGAAAAATTATAGCCAGCTGTCCCTCAGACAAAGGACTTTTACCTAGAACATATAAAGAAATGAAACAGAGTCTTAAATTTGAAGACTCAGTCCAAAACTGGACATCTGAAAAGAGAACACACTTCTTAAATGAAGAAATACTAATAGCAAATAAATATGTGAAAAAATGTTCAGTATCATTGGTCATTTGATAGATGCAAATTAAAACAACACTGAGATTCTGTCTCACTGCAGAAAGAATGGCTATCATTAAGAAATCAACAAATGCTGGTGGGGAAGTAGCGGGGGAAAAGGAACCCTTCTCCACTGTTGGTGGGAGTGTAGACTGGTGCAGCCACTGTGGAGATCAGTCTGGAGATCCCTCTGTAAGGATTAGAGGTCCCATTTGACCCAGCTATTCCTTCCCCAAAGAATTAAAAACATCATATCACAGCAATAAATGTGCACCCATGTATATAGCAGCACAATTTTTAAATAGCTAAACCTTGGAAACAATCCAAATGCCTATCAACTGAGGAATGGAAAAAAAAAGATATGGTTTTCTTATATAAGGGAGTACTACTCACTTATACAGAAATATAAACTTGACACTTTTATAGGTAAATGGATGCAACGTGAGACCATACTCACAAGTGAAATAAATCAGACTCACATGTGTAAACATCGTGTTGCCTCACTAGTATGAGAAGCTGAACAAGGAAATAGGACCCAAAATCTACAAAAGATATTATGAATTGGGAAGCAACTGTTCAAAGAAAAGAGAAACTGTAATGGAAGAAAGGAGAAAGGAAGAAATGAAAAAGAAAAAAATATATATTATATATATGTATATACAAGATAACTAAGATAGCTATACTGCTAGTTTCTCTTGGTTTATTGAAAACAAAGTTTTGTGCCAAGATTGTTCGGACAATATCACATGCCTATAACTTGTACCCTCAGTAATTACTCTGAAGACAATAATGTGCAATACATTAATTATTATTATGCTATTATCTTTTTAAATTTTTTTTTGAGACAGGGTCTCGCAATGCTGTTCAGGCTGGCCTTGACCTCACTTCTTAGCCCTGGCTGGTCTTGAACTTGCAAAGATCCTCCTGCTTCAACCTCCTAAGGGCCAGGATTACAGGCATGCGCCATCATGACCAGCTGTTATGCTACTATCTAGTTTTGAAATTCTGGTTTTTTTTTCTTCTTTTTATAATAGACATAGAAACATGAAAAGAAAATGATGCATTCTTTCAATCTCAAGCCACACCTGTGTTATTTGAACCTACAAAAGTACAAGTCTTCTGGAGGTCAAACAGAGCAGGGAAAGGACTGTGTGCTCCTCAATTCCACCTACTGTGCTTGAGTAAACAACTCAAGACAATTAGAGGTGAACATTAGGTAAACACATGATAAATCCCTAGTGCTACAATAACATAACCAGAAATGATCTATGGGAAGCTGACATTAATGCTACCAAATATCATCTGGCTTCTACTATTTATGTTCCCAGTACTCACCATTACCCTACTTTTGATTTTTGTATCCTGTGCGTTTAATATGCTTGTACAGTTTGTGTCTTCAAGACTTCATCATGCTAAATCAAGCTGATATTCATATGCAATTTTCAGCCCATCTCAGGCTGACTCTACGTTGCCAATTTGCTCCCCTTTAGATAAGATGATGAGGGTTTTTTGCAACTTCCAAGGATAGGCAGAGTCTGTGCCAATAAATGATCAGCAATCAGCTAAGATGAGAGATCTTCACCCCTTTCTCCATAAGAATTAAGAAGATAAAATCTCTGAGTGGAAGGAAGGCGGGTACCATCATACTATCCCAAGGACAAAGGGTAGGTAACTCTTGGGCGTTAATCTATATTACTGAAGGTATGGAGTGTGATTTTTCCCTACCTTCCATTCATTTAGCAATCTAGTCATATCTTACAAAGAAGAAATGTTTTAAAAAATACTACCCTCGTGGCCGGTGGAAAATAACCAGACTCCACCCCAACCCAGCAACCCAATAAAGCCTTTGCCCTTTTTTTATTGGTAAGTCAGCCTGATTTCTATCTCTGAGTCAGTGTTTTCTCCCTTTAGCTCTCCTTTTAATGCTGCAATCCTCTCTTCCTTCTCAAGTAAAATTTTTGCCTGCAAATGTGATTATACTTCCTGGCTTGATTTTCTTTTCTACTGATGCTGGGTCAGAAGATCTTATATTTGGTATTGGATGCTGCAACTACTTGACCATAGGTAAATAACCTAATCTCATGGGTCAAGTTTTCTTAGCTGGAAACTGGGATAAATAACAATACAGTAAGAGTTGGGTATTTAGAAGTCATGTAAATATGGTAGTTAATAGATAATAGTAGCTTTTATATTTTTACCATATGAATAGTTGGCTAATTTGGCTGATTGACTGAGATTTTTAATCTGCAGCCAACTGTATAGGTTATGGGGCATAGTACTTGTCATCTGATAGTGCTGCTTGTCCTTCCACGCTGTGAAATCCTGGACACCAGAGCATCTGAAAACACCATGCAGAGTGAGAAGCTGCACAGAAATGGCATGCGCTCATCATCTGATGGAATATTTTCTGTTTATCAGAATTGGTTTAGAGTTCACTTCAGCTGTGCCACAGACAGAAGGATATCTACAAGTACAATGAGGATGTGTGCTCAGACCCCCAAGCATTTGTTTGTAAAGCTCCTGGAAGGACATAAGTGAAGATATTTTAAAACAAACAGAAGTCACTTTAATCCTGAGTTTCATTCCCAACTTTTATCTGTACTGTTTGATACCCAAAAGAAAGCCATTAAAATCGGCCAGTGGCAGTATATCCATTTACAGTAATGCATTCCAGTTGCATTGTAAGTTTCCATTTTGTTTCCCAAAGAAATTTGCAAGGCATAAGCAAAAAAACCAGCAATTAGAGGTTCAGAAAACAGTCCTCATGCTGCCCTCAATAGCACTTATGTCCCTGAGGGCCATATTCTCCTATTCAATCATCAAGCGTTAAGTCCCTTACTCCTGTGCCTTCAATTCCTCTCATCCTAATGGATTATTTCACTATATCTTAAAGCACACATCTACAAGATACAACTGTTTGCTCTGCTTCAAATATTTTCATTACATTTTATTACAATCCTGGCTCATGAGTAGTTTTGTACCTAATTTGTAGGAACTGCCCTGTCAGTTTCATTTTCCTCCAGGATGTTTTTCAGGCTAATTTGACTCAACTATGAAGTCTTTGTAAATCCAACGTTTTCTGTTATTCTTCTTACTTAATTTATTTTCTTTCCAAAGTATGTTGCTCTATTGTAGCCTCACCTCGCTTATTCCTGCAGAGTCTAATTTAGTTTAAGTTATGTAATGCCTAATTCATCTGCTCAATAAATATTCATTAGGCATCTTTAATGTGCCAGGAGTATGAAGACAGCATCCTTGATCTTGGGAAGATCATAGTTTAATGATGGAGGCTACTTTGAAAACAAGGAAATGTAGTGGTTGGATATGGAATATGGGTACAATAATGGGATTATGTTTACAGTACTCTTGCCAAGCTATGAGGCAGGGCAGAAGTCATGGGTTTTATGAATGAGGTGATATTAAACGTCAAAAAGAAAGGAAATTTTAAATCCTGATGATATGTCTATAATGAAAAATTTTTAGAAGTTAATTAACTCATTCATTTTAAGTGAAAGATACAAATTTTATGCAACATGATGTTTTGAAATATGCACCCACTGTGGAATGGTTAACATAAACTAAATAGCATAAGCATTATTTCATATATTTATCTTTTTAAGGATGAGGACACTTAAAATTTATTCTTCTAGAACTTTTGAAGGATAGAGAATGTTGTTACTGACTAGATTCTAACTGGGTTTGACATTTTAGATTTTTTGAAGCTGTCTTATTGTATTGGCTCCCTTTCCATTGTTGGGCAAATTAACTGACACCCACAGTTTAGAAAAAGTTTACTTAGGCTCACGACATTTAGAGATCTCAGTCCATGGTTGGTTTGATTCTAAGAGGAATCTGGAGGCGAAACCCTGATCGTCTCATGGAAGGCAAGATACAGAAAAAGAGGGAGACAGGGCAGGAAACTGGGACAATAACACACTCCTCCAGACCACACACACTCTTAATGCCCTATCCCTTCTGATCAGGCTCTGCCTTCTAATACCACATTTAACTACTGAACCTATCAGTGGATGGATCTTCTTATCAATACAGTGCCCCATGATCTAATCACCTTCCAGATAAATGAGACTTTTGAGAGGGCATGTTAAATCTATGCTATAAGATTCTATCCCTGGCCCCCAAAGGCACCATTTCACAATGTAAAATGCATGTAAGACCCAAGTCTCAACATTTCTGGTATTGCTATAAAGGCCAAATCCAAAGTCAATGCTGAGACTCAAGGCAAATCCTTAGTTCTGAGTGCCAGTGAAAATTTAGAAGAAAGTTAAATACTTCTAACATGTAATGGCACACTATAAGCATCCCCAGTCCAAAGGTGAAGAGCAGGGAAGTAGAAAGGAATCAGAACCAGCACTGAAACCAAAGCAAACATTAAATCTTGTAGCTTTATACCTAGCAATTGGGATGGGTTGTGGTGAGAGTGAAACCCAGAGTGCTTAGGCATCCCCAGCTCTGTTACCTGGCCTGTATAACCTCTCTTTGGGGTTGGCTCTGCTGATTGCCTTTGAGTTTCTTTAACAGGCATTTCACGTTCCTGGCATCTTTCACTTTCTGGAATTTCATCTGTGTCTTTGACTTTACACTCATAGCTTTAAATGATTGTGAAGTGAAAGGGATTCCTGAGAGGGATGCCTCCCAGGGGCCAGGCTGAAATCTGGGTGAATGCTTTTATGATCCCTTAACTTTCTCATTCTCCATGCCTGAAAGACCAGCACCATGTGGATGATGTTAAGGTCTGCTTGTGGCTTGAGAAGTAACCTGGCCCTTTGAACTATGGTGGCAGTGGCCTCTAAGAGTCAGAATGGCTGAACTCCTGGAAACACATCCCTAGGTGTCCCCTGAGAGCAGGGTACCATGGGGATGTCTTCCTCAGTCAAAGTCTTTCAGAGGAATTTATTTTTTTACACCTTTGCCCTGTGAAGGGTGGGATCTCCAAAATTACTGAGATACAGTGCTTCAAACCATCTTTCCAGCGGACTTCTGTGTCATGCTCATCTTTTCTGCAGTCCTGCTCACCCTTTCCCCTAGCTTTGCAGGCTTTGCCTTTCAGGGGAAACTGCAAACTTTTATATTTTTTTGCTCATGATTCTCACTGTGGATTGAGCTAATAGCAGCCAGCAATACCCATGACAGAGTCTAAATTTTCTCTGTTACATTAATTAGTCTGCCCCTTTAAAATCAGTTTCACATGAAGTTTTAGAACATGTGCAAAATGTACACAAACTATTTGCCAAAATGAAATATACATGGGCTCTCATGAGGGCATGTGTGTTTCCAATAAAGCTCATTTCCAATGGAGCTCTTGCTTCCTCGGAAGCCTCTTGAGCCTGACCTTTCGTATCCGTATCCCTCTCAGCATTCTTGCCTTCTGAGATCTGACTAGAATCACCCATCAAGCTCTGCTTGCAGGAGGCTTAGGATTCTCTAGGCCATTTTCCAAACTGCTCTTGCAAACTCGTTCCAAATGTCTCTGAACCACATAGTTAGTACAGGACCAGCAATGACCCTACATGTCTGGCAGCAATTTTTTGCATTAGTTACTTTCCCAATGCTGGGACAAATACCCAATACCCACAAATTAAAGGAAAAAAGGTTTATCTTAGCTCATGGTTTTTAAAGAATTGAATCTATGGTTTTACAAAATTGAATCTATGGTTTTAAGGCAATAAAGGTGTGACAGAGATACCTGAATCTTGGAACAAAAATACACCCTCCCATGTCATGTCCCATGGCCACCCAATTCTGATCAGGCCACACATCCCAACAGCACATTTAGCTACTGAATTTATCAGTGGGTGAAAACCACTAGAGTTCCCTGTGGTCAAATCATTTTCTAAACACATGAAGCTTTTGTGGGACGTTAGCCTTCTCCAAAGTATATTCCTTCAAAGTGTCTAAAGAAAAGAAGAGTTCTGTAGTCAAGCGAGCTTCAGAAACAAAGCACACTGTATTGTTACCATGTGACTATATTATGCACATTATTAATATAATGAAAGCTTTTAGTATTTGTCATGTATTTAACTTTGGGAGCTCAACATTTCCTAGCTTGACCACTGAATTTTTCTCTTTCGGTCACAGCTATTAATTAGTGCTCAAAGAATACAGTTAGAAAGACATTCTTCTATGTTAAGTACTTGATTTGTAAGTCAGTGGAAAACATCACTGCAGTGCATGTAACCAAATACAAATTATTGTAGAGATTCAGACATGATTAGAAAATGAAGGAAAAATCATGTTGAAGCTACTTATCCACATTATTTACTTATTTATTTTTACTTTAGTGCAATAACAGAAAATTGTATATAGTGATAGGATCCCACATGACAGTTTCATATGTGTATACATTGTATAACTTTAAGTCAGTTTATATGTATTCAAGTTTTAATTAATAGTTTTGAATCTTTCACTAATCTACTATTTATATATGGCAAATGACTGAAACTTTTTTTATTTGGTACCAGGAATCAAACTCAGGACCTTGCACTTACCTTGCAGGCACTTGTGCCACTGAGCTAGATCCCTGAAAAAATTTTTAAAATATTAAAGTAAAATTTATAAAGGGTCAATGTGTAATCACTGCTATAAAGTGCTTTAATATATCCTGAAGAAAACTAATGAGCAATAGATGATGATAAGACCCTAAGTATCCTTCATTTACTGATGGAGGATGGGATATCAGAGAGGTTTTCCAGTTTAAAAAGGAAAAATTTCAATATGTAAAAAAAATATGTAACCTCTCTGGTCGTTAGAAGACTACAAATTAAAATGTCACTGAGATTCCATCTCACTTCAGAAAGAATGGCCATCAAGATATCAAACGACAAATGCTGGCAAGGCTGCAGGCAGAAAGGAACCCTTCTCCACTGTGAGTGGAAACGTAAATTACTACAGTCATTTTTGCAAACTAGTATGGAGATTCCTCTAAAAAAACCAAGAACTAGAAATTCTATTTGACCAGCTTGTTCCCTTCTAGGTATCTTCCTGGGAGGGTTAAGCACATCATATTACCATCATAAATGCATACATAGTTTATAGCAGCACAATTCATAATAGGCAAATCTTGCAAAAAGCCTGTATGTTCTCACACAGATTGTCTTGGTTACTCTTCTCTCATTGCTGAGACAAAGTACCCAACATCCAGAATTAAGGAAGGAAAGGTTTATGTAGCTCACAGTTGGTAGAGGTCTCAGTCCACACTCAGCGGGCTCCAAGGCAGGGTGGTGCATGGCAGAGGGGGACCTTTCATGGTGGCGGAAGACAGCAAAGCAACAAGAGCAAAAAGGGAGCCATGGCCGCAAGCAGCCTCTTTCTTTCCCTCGTGCGAACTCTCCACTCCAGGGTGGGTGTAGCACTCACACCCATAATCCCAGCATTGGACAATGTATCAGTCAAATATCTAGAAGCCATGACTGCGTGAGGCTTTGGAGGGACATGCAGACACAAACCATAACACAGATAAATGTATAAAGAAACTGTGGTATTTATACATAATGGAGTACTACTTGGTCATAAAGAAGGATAAACTTAAGCCATTTGTAGAAAAATGGATGTGCCTTGAGATCATAACTTTAAGTGCAATAAAGCAGATGAACATGCTTAAATATTGCACTGTTCCTTTTATCTGAGAAACCCCAAATATAAATGAAGAGCAAAATAAAAGATAGATAATGGGAAGAAAGATAGATCTTTTGAAAATGTGAGGGGGACAAAAGATAGCAGAAGGGGGAGGAAGGAGAGGGGAAGTTGGTAAAAAAAGGACCCAAGATTTGTTACGTGGCTGTACTATTGCTCTGTGTGGGATGTGATCATCAGGTACTACAAATATGTACTAATAAAAACAAACAGCGAGAGAAAAACAGCCAGATGAAAAACACCTTCTGACAGCAAATACACTCTCTAAAGAATGCTCTGAGAGTCTATAGCCTATGGGACTGTGAAATCTTGGGTAGTTTTCTCTCTCTACAAGGTCCAGAACATGCCTGTTAGCAGTCCATCCCTGTTTGAACTGGGTCCCTTTCTCCTGGGCTGGGAACTGGGTTCCTTTCTCCATCTGCATGTGGCTATCATTAAGCCTGGCAATTTAATTCTATTGCTGTTCTGAAATTATCATCACTGCACCATGAACATTCCTGGGCAGCACTTCTTTTTTTTTTTTTTTTTTTTTTTTAGTAGGGAATTAGAACTGGATGTTGTATTACATAGTTATCTTCACATTAGTTAACACAAAAACATTAAAGGAAATACCAAATTATAGATAAGATAGTAGGGAATTTGCACTGGATGCTGTATAATATAAAGTTATCTTCACTTCTGCTAATACAAAAACGACTGAGGAAATACAGAATTATAGAG
>PVLD010020466.1:0-33862 GCA_004027595.1 Dinomys branickii | reverse complement strand
ATCCCCGCTTCTTCCCCGCGGGGATCGTCCCCGGCTCCCAGCGTCTGGGACTTTCCCACGTCTCGCCCCGGCAGCCTGGTCCGCCCTACCACATCTCCCCCGGCATCTCAGAGAAATACGCCCAGTTTAAACTTCCCAGCCGAGGTTCCGGCATTCACGCTCACCAAGTCTGTCTCGAGCTGGTGGTGTTTATTAAGGACGTTCGCTCCCTTGCTGCTCACCCGGTCGCCATCTTCCTGAGTTCCTAAACAAAGCCTTTTAAATGTGGATATATATAAGTCAATGCCACAACAATATACCATCCACCAATTTTATACCCATCATTTAAAAGGAAGATCTGATTATTTTGAAATTTTTAATCCACGAACATTTTTGCCATATTTTTGTATTGTGTATGTCTGCTTGACAAAGATGTAAATAACTTTAACATAAACATTTAGTTTTATTAAAATTCCATTCATAATGGGTAAAAATGCTGCAATACTGACAGGGAGTAGGAGTTCCTGACTTTCCCACTCTGCTGAGACCACTGTCGCCTGCTGTTCTGCCTGCCTATCCTCATGCATGTTTAAACTTCAGTATACTTCTAAGAATCCCAATAATAGTAAATCATTGTTTCCTAAAAGTAATTTTTTCATACTCACTCATTGCATTCAAATGAGTATGAGTTTGCATTTTTACTCATAGAAACTCCCAATAATTTTCTAGGATGGTAGCAGTCACAAGCCAGTTAGGCAGAATGTGACTTACTGCACTAGAAAAACCTTAGAAGTTGTGTATGTCAGCAACAGATTTTTTTTGTAATATATTTGGCTAATAAATGACCTGATACCCGATCGATGTAGACCATGCAAACATAATATTGTGTAGTACTGTGCTGCATTTTCTCATTTAGATTTCTGAGTTTCAGCATTTTTATTATTATCTTTTTCTTTTCTTTTGGTTGCTTCTTGAGATGAAACAGAGTCTAAGTGTGATTTAGTAACTTGCCCAAGTTAACAGTGTACCTAGTACAGAAGGGAGTTAGTACTAATCCCTCATATCTGGCTACTGGTTAATCCACCTGTGAAAAGCACTTTTGTCTCTAGCAGGCTGATCTATATTTGAATTTAATTTTCAAGAACTAATTTCATGAATCATTTCAAGTGAATTTATATGTAGTACTCTGACTAGAATTCTTCACTACCTTTCATTTATTTAATTTGATTTCTACCCAAGCTTTATAATGATCCACCCTTTCCTATATCTCTGTTCTCTGTAGACACAAAAAATTTAGTCTAGAAAAACAAAATCAGATTTAGAATTCAAATTAAACTAGTTGAAAATGGAAACAGAATAAAAGATAAAAACAAAATCTGGGACTATTTTAGGACAGATTTTATGTAAGTTACAGCAACCAGGGGGCAGTAAATTTGATGCACTGGTGCTAGCATACCAAACTGGTGTAGCAATTACAGTTCTATTTAGTAATAGCGCATAAATGCTGAAGTAGAAACTAACAACTATAAACAAAATTTATGCCCACTTGCACTGCTCCTGTGCCATCTCTGACAAGAGAATATATTTGGAGATGATGGGTATAAATTGTTTTTACATCAGTGGATACACACTAACTACAAAGTGTTCGCTCTAGAAAATGAAAATTTAAAATGTATGTCAAAAATACACTTTCTTAAACTCTTCTACTCTAAATATTTTGCATTTGTGTTTCTCAACAGAAGGATTCATGTCAATAACTCTACTCTCCTAGTGTGATAACTGGTAACATGTGTCTGACATTCAAATTCCTCTGGGTACCAGAAAGTTTGGTTTATGTTTTTTAATAGTGTCAACCCGGGAATGAAATATTAAATATTTGGTAATGAAAGAAATGGTGACCTGGAAAGCACCTGCCTCAGCTGAAAAATCCAGCCATGTTGTCTCAGCCAGTTACTGTTATGGTGGAACATGAAACCAGTATTGTCAGATCTTCAGTTTTTAAAAGCAGGGGGAAATAATGATTTTTGTCTATGTTAACTAACCCAGAACTATAAAATCACTGTATGAGTCAAATAAAATATTTCAATTGGCCATAACTGTCATTAGCATGTGGGTTCCTAGGCCTGATGTGAGTCAGCAGAGGTCATCATGATACCTCTTAATAAATACCACTGTGGGGCTGGGGGTATAGCTCAGTGGCATAAGCACTTGCCTGGCAAGCGCAAGGTCCTGAGTTCGATCCCTGGTACCGGAAAAAAAAAAAAAATACCACTGTCTGTTCAATACGGACTCCCTATTTCTCAGTAGGTACATAAGAAAGTCATAGAATATTCTCATTATATCTCTACTGGTGGAAAGATTTGTCACTGACAAGTCAAGATCTCACAAGTTAATTTTATACTTATTCTAGGTTTCATTAAGCATTAATAGTTTACAAGTATTTAACACATTTTTTTAAAAAAAACTTTCCTAATCTTATTTAATTAATAGTCATGAAGCGCCATTCGCACTTGATTATTCTCTACTAACTAATGTTTTAAAATCAGACTTCAAGGGCTGGGGATATAGCTCAGTGGAATAAGCGCTTGCCTAGCAAGCGCAGGGTCCTGAGTTCGATCCCCAGTACCACAAAAAAAAAAAATAAATAAAATCAGACTTCAAAACTAGTTTTTATTAGTCACATGAATATTAAGGTAGAAATGAAGTTCCAACTTTACACAAATGTTCTTATAAAGAGGTAGCTGTCCATATGATTTTTGTTTGATAAGATGTTTAGCACTTTAGCAACTACTTGGTCATATAAATCTGTCTCAAATTTATATCAGAATTATATTCGGTAGAGAAAGAGGGGCTGGATAAACAAAATTGTCAGGGCCACCAACTTTCCAATTATGTAAGGTCACTTGCCTAATTTAACAACTGTAACCTCATGAATCTGGTCAGCTTTTGATCAGTCGGTCCATGGTCGGCTGGCTCCAGGGCTGATGCATGATGGTGAACAGCATAACAGGGGACACTGCTCCCTTCATGGCCCCCAGGAAGCGGAGAGTGTAGCCATGGAAGTATACCCAAGAGGAGCTCAGGAAACGGAAAACTCAAGACCACTCCTCCATGACCGCACCCACTGTCCTGGCCCTACCTGTAAAAGCCTATTCATTCTGAACTTATAAATGGGTTGACTCTCACAATCCAACCAGAACCCAATCACTTCCCTTTTGTCCAATCAAATTGACAATCAAAATTAACCAGCACACCCTATATATGAAGATAAGGGGATAACACTATCATAACATGGTCCATTTACAATGGGGTACACTTACTGTGGTTTCTTTATACTACATATGATCTTAACCAAAAGGCCAAGAAATAATGCTACTTGTAGTTCATAATGGGTTATGTTTAGTGCATGTGTGTGGTATACCAGAGGTTGAAGCCAAGGCATTTTTACTAAGCTATATGCACAGTCTTTTAATATTTTTTAAAAAATTTTCCAGTATAGGCGATGGAACCTAGGTTCTCACTTAGTGAGTAGTGCTCCACAACTGAGCTACACTCTCTGCCTGTTTGTGCTGTTGTTACTCTCTGGTGAATATCATCTCACTAAGTTCCTAAAGGGCCTAGGGTGTTGTCTTGGTTACTTTTCTCTCATTGTTGAAGCAAAATACCTGATGCCCAAAATGAAGGAAGGAAAGATTTGTTTAGCTCACAGTTTGTGGAGGTTTCAGTCCATAATCAGCTGGCTCCAAGGCAGGGTGGCACATGGCAGAGGACAACAGTTCATGACTGCAGAAAACGGCAACAAGAGCCAGAGCAGAAAAGGAGGAGCAGCAGAGCGCAGCCTCTTTCCCTCCCTGACAGTGTACATGGGCGCCCGCCCCGGGGCTGGTGTAGCACTCACAGCATAATCCCCACACTGGACTGTGGATCAATAAAAAAAGTCGAGAAGCCCACCCCATGAATCCATGAGGTCTTTTGGGGGACAACTAGACACAAACCACAACAGCTGTATTCTAACTTCAATGCTGTCTCAGCTGCCTAGAGTGCCAAGATTATAGAAAAGTGCCACCATACCTTAGTGTTATATATTTAATTCAACTCTGGATGTGTCATAATATTGGATGTCCGATTTGAAGACCAGCATACCTTTCTGAAATAATAAAATGATGCTTATGAAAAATGTTTCTTTAGGATTAAAAATTTACATAATCTGCCTTGGTGCTATTGGGGTGAACATAGCTGCCTTCTAAAAATTTACGTGTTCTTTTTTAGGGTTATCTTTCTCATAGTAAGTACAAAGTGCATTAGTGACACTTATTGCTTACTGAGGGTAGGAAAAATAATGAACTCCAAATTATCTATGACCTAATCCCTGGAATTTATGAATATGTTAAAGTATCTTACAAAGGGAAATTAACGTTGCAGGTGGAATAAAGTGGCTCATCAACTGATTTTATGACTGGGATATGATCCTGGATTGTCTGAGTTGCTCCAGTGTAATCACTAAGGCTCTTAAAATGGATGAGGGAATCAGACAAGTGAAAGTGGGAAAATATCTCACTCTGAAAAAGAGAGGGCCAGGAATCTAGGAATGAGAGTAGCCAAGAGTTCTAAAGCCAACAGAATATATTCTCCCTAAGATCTTCAGAATAAAACGCATAACCTTCTGACGCCAATCAGCACTCAATGGGAGCTATTCGGTGTTTCTGAACTACATAAGTGTAAAATAAGAATATGCAGTTTCAAACAACTAAATTGGGAGTCTTTTGTCATGGCAACAACAAACTGAGGAAGCTTTTTTTCCCCAGAAGTTTTGTCACTAAGATGAATAAACCAGTTGAAATTTTCAAACATAAGGCATTGTTTACCTGTTTATTTGTTTGTCTGCTTACTTTCAGGAGCTGATCCATAGCAGTCAGGAAACGAAAAGAAATAAAGAGGTTTCCAAAGCAAATGGGATCGATGTTCTTGGAACAGAAATGGTAGCCACTTAGAAGCACAATATATTCTCAATATTTTTCAGAATGAGGAGACATTCTAACTTCACTGTGACTGTTTGATTTTATTGTCCTTTGTGTATCTGCTGTCAATATATACAAGTGTTTCTTTCTTTACTTTTAAATCAAAATTTTAAAACAATGAAATACACACTCAAAAATATGATGTTTTAGGTGTCTATTCAAATGTGTTCTAGTATAGTAAGTTTCTATATTAAAATAAATGATGGTAAATTAGCATCTCTCCATGTGTTAGATGAAAAATCACTGTAAAATGAAAACTATTATTTGCAGTGGTTAAACTACTGACTTCTTAAAAACAACTGTTTAAATTTTCTTTCAACACAGGTCTCTCATCTTGAAAAGCACACTGAAGAAATAAGCCAGACTTCTCAGTTCAGTCAATATGTTCAAGAAACAGGTAAGAATCTTGTATTATTGGTCACGATATCTTTTCCCTCTAAGTGTCGCTGTGCTTGAATGGAGAACTTCCAAAGTCAAGTCTTCCCGAGTGAGTGACAGTAACTCGGATTCACGCTTTAAAATGAGGAAGGCTAGTGTTTCTACATACAAGTAGATTTTGCCAGCAATAAGTGGATGCTGTGCCTTTCTGAAATAGTCCATTACCCATCAGCCTATTGTGTATTCATCCTAAAGCCCCCAGTATGGCAAGGAGACACTTCAGGGTTTCTTTTTTTTTTTTTTTTGCCTCAGGAAGTTAAAATAAAATTAAATGATTATTAATCTGTCTCAGAACAGAATTACTTAGATTGTATTAATTTAATGACAGATTTATGTGTCAGTTTCTGGTTCTGTAACCTAGGGATAGATTAGACTATGAGAAGATCGCTATAGTTTCATAGCACAAAGCACAGTTATCTTGCTTATAAAAAGGAAAAATGCTTTGCTTCCCTGAAGATTTAATCCATCTCTAACCAAAACATTGCTTGAGTGCCATAACTGTATCTTTATTTTGTTCTTCATTGTTTCAGAAAGTAGGCACTCTTCTATTCTTTTCTTTGTGTTTTTGTTTTACAACTTTTATTATTTTTGCCTAAGCATAGAAACAGACTGTGCTTATAGAAAATTTGAAAATATTCCCATCTAGAGAGAAGCATCCATAGATTTCTTCCCATAATTCTTGCTGCAATCCCAAATTATACAATGAAATAATGCCATGGACATAAATTTGCCTCATGAATCTTTTCATATGCACTGTGGGAAGTTTCCCATAGCATCATAATTCAATTGAAGCATAATTTTTTTCATTATATAATATCGCCGGTGTTCTGTTTGTAGTCATTGACACACCCGAAGATGAAGAGATTCCTAAAGTTTCAACAAAGACTTTAAAAGAACAATTTGAAAAGTCTGCCCAGGAAAAGGTCCTCTACTCTGACAAAGAGACAACAAACTCAGCTAAGCAGATTAAGGTAATGTAATTTCTCTACACAGAAATTAAATGTAAATTAATGTCTGATTAAATGTAGAATCAGACTCAAATGTGTAAACTCTTTCAGTCAGTGAACATCTGACTTGTTTTTTCAGTAACAACAGCAATAAAAAAATCCTAAACTATCTTGCATTCTGTTTTAGAAGGACAATTTTGACCTATGTGAGAAAACAATTAATGTAAAACTTTTCTCACTAGAGTAAATAAGGGAAAAAAACAGTATGAATGCTCTAGAGTATATAAGTAACAGTAGGTAAAGAAACAAAGTCAAATTGAAATGTCAGGTGCTTACTCTATTCTGTTTAAAATTCCCAAGAAAACAAAACTACCCTCAAACGTATGCCAAGATTTTCACTATTTCCCTATAGATTACTGAGCAGGGCACATTAAGTAAAGGGAGTAAAGATAAGATATATACAAATATTACACATAAGACATATGGATACATTGAATTGGCAGTATAATTTGCTTATAGTACAAACAGATGATGGCAAAGATAGTAACAACTATTGAATACTACTCCCAAGTAGGTCTTTAAGGGGAGTATTTCACCTGTTTTCCTAAAGCAGGTGTCACAGTAGAGCCCTGCTTAGGGACAGGTAAAGGACAGTTCTTTGGAAGCCTTCACCACTACATTAATCTTCATGAGCTTCTTTTCTCCCCTAAAGATGGAAAATGAATGTGAAGAAATAATAAAGCCAATATCAGTTGTGAGTACTGCTTCTTCTTATGCTTCAACCAGCCAGAGAAAGGAAATATCAACCTCAGGATATAGTGACTTAAATGCCACTTACTCAACTCTGGCACAAGTTAAAGCCACTGCTCCAGGAGAGACAGAAGAATTTCCTCCACCCCCACCTGACGTACTTCAGACTCCAGTAGATGTGGCAGCGTTTTCCCAGTCCCCTGAACTACCCAACCCTCCAAGAAGACCACCAGTCCCCAAAGATGTCTATTCCAAGCAAAGAAACTTATACGAATTAAATCGTTTATATAAGCATATCCATCCTGAGTTAAGAAAAAACTTAGAAAAAGATTATATCAGTGAGGTTTCTGAGATTGTTTCCAGTCAAGAGAGCATAGGGAGCTCAGTTTCAGCAGATGTGCAACATGCCCGATATGTTTTTGAAAACACAAATGATAGCTCTCAAAAAGATTTGAACTCTGAAAGAGAATGCTTGGAATGGGATGAAATTCTGAAAGGGGAGGTGCAGTCTATGAGATGGATCTTTGAGAATCAGCCATTAGATTCCATCAACAGTGGTTCTCCAGATGAAAGGATCAATGCCAAGGGCATTGCTGATCAAGAAATCATTGCTGGTGGTGATGTAAAGTATACAACATGGATGTTTGAGACTCAATCCATGGATACACTGGGGGTTTGTTCTTCTGACAATAGAATGAATGCCGACAAAATTCCTGAGCTGGCCAGAGGAGATGTTTCCACAGCCCGGTTAATGTTTGAAACAAGGCCGTTAGACTCTATGAATAAAATGCACCAAAATGAAGAAGAATCAGCATTAACTATTACTAGGGACATAACTGGGGGAGATGTCAAGACTGTGAGATACATGTTTGAGACTCAACATCTGGATCAGCTTGGGCAACTTCATTCAGTAGATGAAGTTAACTTACTGCAACTCAGGTCTGAACTTAAAGAAATTAAGGGAAATGTTAAGAGAAGTATAAAATGTTTTGAAACCCAACCATTATATGTTATTCAAGATGGTTTAGGTCAAGTGCTAGAAATCAAAACTGTTCACAGAGAGGATATTGAAAAGGGGGACGTAAGAACAGCACGGTGGCTGTTTGAAACACAGCCCTTAGACACAATCAACAAGGATATCACAGAAATTAAAGTGGTCCGAGGAATATCCATGGAAGAAAATGTCAAAGGAAGGGTCAGTAGAGCGAAGTGGTTATTTGAAACTCAACCTTTGGCAAAAATCAAAGAAGAGTTAGAGGAGATCAGAGTTGAAAAAGAAACAATAATAGGCACAGATGTCTCCAAAAAGTGTTGGATGTTTGAAACACACCCATTAGACGTTCTCAAAGAAGCCTCTGACGCAAGTACTGTATTAGCCGAAGAGATAATAGGGGGCGATGTACAAACCACCAAGCACCTCTTTGAAACACTTCCAATAGAGGCCTTAAAAGACAGTCCTGATGTAGGCAAGCTTCAGAAAATCACCACCTCTGAAGAGGAGAAAGGTGATGTCAGGCACCACAAATGGATTTTCGAAACCCAACCCTTGGAAGAGATTAGAGAAGATAAAAAAGAATACACACGAACTGTAAAACTTGAAGAAGTTGACAGAGGAGATGTCAGGAATTACACACACATCTTTGAATCAAGCAATTTAATTAAATTTGATGCATCACGTAAAATAGAAGTGGAAGGAGTCACAAGAGGTGCAGTGGGGTTACATAAATCTCTCTTTGAAACTATGCCACTGTATGCCATTCAAGATCACCTTGGAAAATACCACCAAGTAAAGACAGTCCGGCAAGAAGAAATCCTCAGAGGTGATGTGAGGAGCTGTAGATGGCTTTTTGAAACAAGGCCCATTGACCAGTTTGATGAAAGCCTTCTTAAATTTCAGATAATTAGAGGAATATCCGCTCAAGAAATACAGAGTGGAAATGTGAAATCTGCTAAATGGTTGTTTGAAACCCAACCTCTTGATTCAATTAAATATTTTAGTAATGTGGAAGAAATAGAAAATAAAGCTGAACAAGTGACAGATACTGTGAAAGGGGATGTCAAAACCTGTAAATGGCTGTTTGAAACCCAGCCAATGGAGTCTCTTTATGAAAAAGTTTCATTAGTGACTGAAAGTGAAGAAATTCATAAGGGAGATGTCAAAACATGTACCTGGCTCTTTGAGACTCAGCCACTTGATACCATAAAAGATGACCCTGAAACAACGTTCACCATGCAGACTGTAAAACAAGATGAAATCCAGGGTGGGGATGTTCGTACAGCATGCCTTCTTTTTGAGACAGAAAATTTGGACAGCATCCAAGGAGAGGAAGGGAAGGAAACCAAGACTGTGGAGATGGATATCCAAGCTGGGAATGTCTCCAGCATGAGGTATAAATTTGAAAATCAGTCCTTAGATTCTATAAGTTCCAGTTCAGAGGAAGTTTTGCAAAAGATCAAGGCACTAAAAACTGAAGATATTCAGAAAGGCGATGTCTTGCATTGTAGGTGGCTCTTTGAAAACCATCCAATTGACATGATAAAAGAAAGCCAAGAAAGTGAGGGATTAGTAAAGACAGTGACAGACATACAAGGTGGGGATGTGAGAAAGAGGTGCTTTATCTTTGAGACTTTTTCTTTAGATGAGATTAAAGAACAGTGCTACTGTATCAGCACCAAGAAAACAAATACTGAAGAAGTAGTAAAAGGTGATGTAAAAAGCTACACTATGCTCTTTGAAACCCAGCCACTCTATGCAATTCAGGATCAAGAAGGATATTTTCATGAAGTAACGACAGTAAAAAAAGAAGAGGTAATTCACGGAGATGTACGAGGAACAAGGTGGCTTTTTGAAACAAAACCACTAGATTCAATTAATGAATCACAAACTGTGTATGTTATTAAGTCTGTGACACAAGAAGACATTCAGAAGGGGGATGTTAGTTCTGTCAGATACAGATTTGAAACACAGCCACTAGATCAAATCTCAGAAGAATCACATAAAATTGTGCCCACAGTTGACCACATTCAAGGTGGCAATGTGAAGACAAGCAAACAACTTTTTGAGGCTGAAAATTTTGGGAAGAATTATGTAAGAACTGTATGTGTCAATGAAATACAAAAAGGCAACGTTAAAACATCTATGTGGCTATTTGAAACTCACACTATAGAAGAGCTAAGAGGGGAAGGGTCTGAATACAAAAACATCAAGACAGTTACCCAAGAAGATGTGCAAAAGGGAGATGTTAAGCAGGCAGTATGGTTATTTGGAAACCAAACTTTGGATTCAATTAAAGATGCAGAAGAAAGCATCACAAAAATGGCCAAAGAAGAAATCCCAGCTTCCGATGTCAGGACTACTACATGGCTCTTTGAAACAACACCTATTCATGCATTCAATGAAAATAGAGTTGAAAAGGTAGAAATTATTGGCAAGAGCATTAAAGAAACCTTGAAAGAGCTTTACTCTCAAAAAGTGATTGAGGCTCCTGGAATTATCATTGAAACTGATGAAGTTGGGGACGTTCGAATGGCTAAATATAAGCTAATGAACCAAGCATCTCCTGAGATCCAGAAAGAAGAAGTTATCAGAGTTGATCTTGGAAACATAATGATGAACTTACTTTCCAAAAGAGACTGCACCAGAAAAGAGATCGTGATTAGTGAAGAAGAGAAGGGAAATGTTAACTTAACTAAAACTCAGTTGTTAAACAGATCAACTGAAGTTCAGGCAGAAAAAGAAGAAATAGTAAAAGGTGACGTGCAACAAGCAATAAAAGAACTGTTCTCAGAAAAGGGACCTGCAAAGAAAGGCATTTTAATCCAAGAAGATGAAAGAGGAGACATTAACATGACCATCTATTGTCTTCTTCATGAAAACTCTGGTGATACGATGAAGCGTGAAGAAGTAGTAGGAGGCGATGTAAGGCACACCATTCATAATCTGTTGTCATCCACATCGAAAAGTGCAGTTTCTGAGAGGGCTAAAATTGATGCCTCAGAGAGAGGAAATGTTCAATTTTTCACAACATGCATAGAAACTGGAGCTTTAGATTACCTCAAACAACTTCAGACAGAGCCACAGGAAACACCAGCAACTAGAAAGCAAGAAAGAGAGGAAGAAATAATTGGTGTTGATGTTGAGCGCACAAAGTGGTTGTTGAAGAAAAGACAGTCTCAGGTCCAACGTACTGTTAATGAAACTGACATCATCCCAGGAGACGTGCGTAACACAGTTAAAGTCTTTATGACAGAGCCTCCCAGTACATCTTATAAGACAAACGAAGGAGAACTTATAAAGGGGGACTTGAAATCAACCCTAAATTCCCTTAGCCAGGCCATAAGTCAGAAAACAGTGACTAAAACAGAAGAGACAAAAGATGACATGCTGGCTACCCTCCAGTCACTTCAGGAGTCAAAGCAACGATGGAAAGAATCTAAACAGCCTCATGCGATCCCTAGTGATGTTGAGAAAGCAATTGAATGCCTTGAAAAGGCTACAAATACAAGGACTGAAATACTTAAAAAGGAGCTTATTCGTGATGACCTCGAAATATCATTAAGGGCTTTGAAAGAAGCACAAAGGGGTTTCAAAGAGGTAGATAAACAAGGCATAATTAAAAAGGATGTCCATGCTGAAACGGCAGGATCTTCAGAAGAGCAGAAAACACAGATTCTTCAGGTGGCCATCCAGAGGGACAAAGAAAGTGTTCTTCAGCCACGGCCAGGACCACTTGGCCAAGACACTCTCAGTCAGACTGAAGCTACATCTCGTTATGGGACTTCTACAAGAGAAAGAATGGACCTTAATCTTCCCAAAGCTCCCAAAGGCACTGTAAAGATTGTCATAGATCGTGAACAAAATAATGATGCTCTTGAGAAAAACCTGAGGAAACTTTCTAACTCATACCATGAAGGTATGAGAAATGTGTTGGAAACAGGAGACAGAAGGGGTGTCTGGACAGAAACCACCAAAGAGCAGCAGTTTAGAGGTGAACACATGAATGAGTAATTAACTTCCATGGTGTCAATGAAGGAAAATCTAACAACTAAGGAATCAGAGACAGTGAGACAGCTGAAAAAGGAAGATATTTTAAAATCCACCCAATCTATTGATAAAACACTTGGAAAGCATCAGATTCAAACCTGTGAATCAAGAAAAGACCACCAAAAGACTGAGGCTTTCCACGTAAAAAGTTCTCAAAAGACCAAAAACATTAAAACATCAACAGAGATACAAAGTCTCACACCCAGTCCCTCCCAGCATCCAGTTAACATGCAAGCCGGAGAAATATATGAAGTTACAAAAGGTTTTCAGAAGCAAACTGTGCTAAAGCAAGAAATGCAATATCCTCATAAGGATGTGGAGAAAGACAACACCAACTTTCATCCTTTTCCTGTAGATCAAAACATATCCAGTGTAACAGAAAAGCAAGTCTCTGAAAAAAGTCACAATAAATTCAAAGCAATTGACAAAAAGCAGAAAACTGATGTTTATCTAGAAAGCCAGGACTTTTTAATGAAGACAAATACTTCTAAAGACTTAAAAATGGCAATGGAAAGGTCCTTTAATCTGATCGATTTTAACCCTGAGAATAATGTGAGAGAAAGTGAATGCTCCCTTCCACCTCCATCCCCACCTCCTCCTCCACCTTCCAATGCATCGTCTGAAATTGAATTTCCTCTTCCTCCTCCACCTCCTTTAAACCTTTTGCCTGAAAAAAATGAGTTTCCTCCTCCACCATCCACAGAAAAGATAAGGGCTGAATTCAAAAGCTTCCCAGGCCTGCCTCCCCCTCCACCACCAGTAGATGAGAAATCTGAAAGAGAGTGTCTACCTGAGTCTCTACCACCTCCACCTCCTCCAACTCCGTCTCAAACATCAGCATATCTTGTTTCCTCCTCTGTTCCGGAAAAACACAGCGAAGCATTCATCCAACAATATTCCCAAAAAGAAGCAGCAAGCTCTCAGAAAACTTATTCTCATGCTAATGTCATAATGGGAAAGTCACCACCTCCCACATTACCCAAGCCTAAATTTCCCAAGCTAATGAAAGATAAAGGGAATCAACTTTCCCCTGAAGGTGAATTGGAAAGCTCCCTCTCAAATATGCGATATAAAAATGCTGCCTTAAAGCATCAAGAAAGAACAACGATGACAGCTAGCAAGGAGCACACAGACACAAAGCAGGATGTATTGAGAAATAATCTTGCTGAAAGAGTACAATTGTCTGTTGACTCTACTAAGTCTCTCTCACAGAGAATTCCAGAAACGTCAGCACTCAAGAGAGAACAGAAAGTATCTCTCCTAAAATCTCACTCATTTCCAGAAAGTTCAACCCAACAAAGTCCAAAACCTTATATGAGAAAATTTAAGACACCTTTGATGATTGCTGAAGAAAAATATAGACAACAAAGGGAAGAGCTTGAAAAACAGAAAAAAGAAAGTTTTTGCTACGACATGGTCAGAATGGAAAGCGCAAATCAAAAGATATCAGAGTTGAAAAAGGAAATGCTGTTAGAAAACACAAACAAGGAAATACCCTCACCCAGAGTGAATTCAGAACTCGTTGTGTGCCAGCCCAACCCAGATGCCCAAAAGAGTGCTCAAGTTTCAGGAGGGCGCTCTGACAATGAGCTTTGCACAACATCAGCAGTAACAGTCACTGCCAATAGACACCAGCATGTTCCAGCAGCCTCAGAAGACAACACCAACATGAAAAGGGAAGTTTTACAGAGTGCAAGGAATATTACACAGTCTAAATCAGCTTTTGAAATTAACCAGAGTCACCAAGAATATAGCACACACCAAACACAACAGAAGTGTGTGGAGCAATTGAACTTACATCAAAGCAAACCAGCTTCCCCAAGTTTCAAAGTTAAAACCATCAAGCTTCCAACTCTAGATCAGACATTGAATAAAACAGACCCCAGCTATGAAAGTCATGTGAAACAACCTGCGGTTGATGTTCAAATGATTACCAAACAGTATCAGGAAACTGAGAAAACTGAAGCAAATATAGAATGTGACAATAAACAGTCTGTGTCTGAACATCGTTATCAATCACCTAAGCAGGAGAAAAGAGTGTCAGTGCAAATGCCTAAAGAGCCTGCAGGAAAGAGCCATGAAAGTAAGTTCAAGAGAGTTCCTGAGGAGCAAAGAGAATGTAGGAAACCTGACAGGGAGAAACTTCTAGGGAGTGAAGGAAAAAGTCAGGGATCATCACTAGTCGGTCATAAAGAGGAGAGATTAATAGTTGAAGGAAAACAAGAATATTTGAAGAGTAAATCAGCACCCAAGGTAATCAAGCCAAAGGTGACTGATGCGCATCTGGATGCACAGACTCATAATTTTCAGCAAACGCATATACAGACTTCTCAAAGTTGTGTTGAACATAAAAAATTATCCCAGCCATGTAATAGCCTGCAGGAAAAGAAATGTCTCAAAGACAAGGGCACACAACAGAAACAAGCCTTTTCTAATCTTAAAGATTCAAGGCAGGAGATTTCACAGAACAAATCTTCATTTTCCTCTGTGAAAGAATCTCAGCAGGGTGATGGGAAATGTGCTGTAAATATATTGGAGTTCTTGAGAAAACGTGAAGAACTACAACAGATTTTGTCTAGAGTAAAAGAGTTTGAAGCAGAGCCAAATAAAACTGGCCTTAAAACATTTCAGACACTGCTAAATATTATTCCTGTATGGCTGATAAGCAAAGAAAAAAGAGAATATGGTGTTCGCATTGCCACAGAGAGTAATTTAGAAAGAGTCAAAGAAGAATTAATGCATATTAAAACTCAAGCAGAGGATAAGCTTGCATATTGTGAAAATATAATTCAAACAGCCATGGTAGCCTCTCAGACAGGAAGGCAGGGAAATAAACTTACCATGCTTAATGAAACATCATTGAAAGTTTCTAGTACTAATGCAAGCTGTAGTAAAAACATGGAACAGAAGGAAAATAAAGTTGTAAAAGAAAAAATAGTGCACCACCAAGAAGTAACTCACAAGCAACTCACAACATCACAGGAAGCAACTGCTCCTAGTTACGCAAAAATCCATCAAGAAATTAACGTAGATGGTAGCAAGAGTACTCCCTCTTTAAAAAATCGACCACCATCACCTACTTTTATAACAATTGAGTCTTCCGCCAGACGAACAGAAACCCCTTTTAAAGATGAGCTATCTCAGTTCCCTATAGAGGACAGTTGTGTGGAAACACCACCAAGAAGACCTCTAACACATACATCCAGAATTCACAAAGCAAACACTTCCCCTTCTCCACCTAGGAGCCTCTCTGAACAACTTGTCAAACTCAAAGACACCACAGCAAAGTTATCCAGAGGGACCATCCCGTGTACACCAGTAAGCCCGGTTCCAATTGTAGAAAAGAGGTCTGAGATCATCCTGTCTCCAGCATCGCTTCGTCGTCAAATTAAGATAGAAGGTCGTGGTAGAGACTCTCCGCCTACAATCACTATACCTGTAGATATAAATCCTATCAGCAATGATTCCTACAGAGAATCCATGCAAGCTCAAGAGGAAGTTAGGAAGGTAGAGAAAAGGGCAACATATGTTCATAAAGATGGAGTGAATTCCATGAATGGCATAATGCCTGATACTGAAAGTTATGATGCGGTTGAAATCATCCGCAAAGTAGAAGGGCCTCGCCTGTCGGAACGTCCCCAGAGATATGAAGCAGCCAATCAAACAACTCAAATGGCTGAAAATTTCACAAATGACCACAAAAATGATACAAGCAAATGGTTCAGGGAATTTGAGGATGGCCCCGTTTTTGAAGCCAAATCACAAGCAAGAGTGTATGCAAATGGAGATGTAAACCATAACATGAAACAAGGAAGTCATATGTTTTGTAAGGAGGAATTTGGATCAACATCATTAGGAAACACGAATTTTACAGGCTTTTTTTACAAACATCCTAGAGAGCTCCAAGAACAAAATTTTGCTCAACAACCCAGAGTATACTCTGAAACAAGGTCTCTCCAGGAGCATTTCTCAGGCATGGATGCCTTTGAGACTCAAGTTGGACCAAAGGTAACATCCTCATCATCACACAGCTCAGAAGTTGGCAAATCAGGCTTTGACTTCAAGCATGCACCACCAACCTATGAAGATGTCATTTCTGGCCATATTTTAGATATCTCTGATTCACCTAAAGAACTTAGGAAGAATTTTGAAAAGACATGGGAAGGGAGTGAAAGAGTTTTTAATAGCCTAGGATGTGCAACCTCGGATGCTGCTGCAACTGAGATGAGAAGCACCTTTCAGGAGGAATCTGCATTTATAAGTGGTAAATGAGCTTGAAAACTGTGAAGGAAGATTAACACATTTAAAAGCATGTCCCAAATCCAACGTGATTTGCAGTGGAAATAACCAAATAATATAACCTAAAACTAACAGCTTCCCCTGTGTGCCTCTGTCATTTTTTTACTATGCCTGACTTTTTTACTACTTTCTTTTCACAAAAGCATCTAGTAAGGCATGATCCACTTGTACTATGTGAAGATAATAAACACTGTTATGTCAGTTACTGAAACCTATATCTGTTAAGGTAAACAAAGCTTTGCATGAGGCAGCAAATATAATTGTTATGAAAGTATCAATAATCTTATTGTACATGTGTTAAAGAATATAGCATTGTTCATAGTTATAAAAAGTAATCATTTCATACAATTGTTTTAGATGATATTGGAGAACAGTTTTTAGCTGAATACTGATGTCATTTTAACTGCATTGTTCAGAGATCTCTACACTAAATTCAGTACAACCTGTAGTAACCCTAGAAAGAGCTTACTTTCCTCAACATGCTTCAGTGATTTTTATGGATATGTATCTGTGATAAAAGTATAGATAAGGAATTAGAATTTATGTGTATCTAATTATTATTACTGTTAGAATTAGATTTTTCTAATGCCATTTTTTCTACAGCTGACTTTTCCACCTTTCTAGAAAGATATGACAACTCCCACTGACCTCCTTCACAGATAGAAAGAACAACACATTTTAAAATATGATCCTATTTGTAACAAAGGAGGTTTAAATCCTATGAGTTTAGTATATATATATTTTTTTAGCATCAGAGAATAACTCATTTCATTAAGTCTTCCCTACTTTTTATAATTAGTGAGACTTCATGATAAAGGAATCTGACATAATTAATGTGCATCATTAGCGTAGTCAATTCTTTTAGACAGATTGAAAAAAGAGCAAGCTTAGAAATAAAACTGCTGAAACTAATAATTATGCCTGTATCATATTTGCCACATATGTGTCTAGTTTATCAGGTTAATATGGTTTCTTAATGTGCTTGTTTCTGGCATAATTAACCAAGTTGACTAATTAATTTCAAATGCTGCTTCTTTCAAGATAGCCCATAATAACCCAGAAAATGCAAAGAAACTTCTGTTGAATATTGAAATGTGTCCACACTAAAACCTAAAAAGGAAAATATTAATACTTTGGGCCCTCAAATATGATTTTTCTTGGTTTGGTTTTTTGTGTAAAGGACTATGAGCATAATATGAAAGCTTCATTATCTACTCAGGGTTGCTGCTAGACCAACACACAAGTGAAGTTTCCCTGTCAGTTTGAACCACTCTACAAACATTGGTTAGTGATGTAAACACTATTATTTATAGGGACTAACTCTCACCCAGAAGAAAACCAGAAAGTGACTGTATCTACTAAGAGAAGGAAGGAAAGTATGGAAAACAAATGTGAGAACCTAGACAGCTCTAAAATCTAAAACCATTTAAGAAAAAAATGTTACTGAACATTTCAAAGTATTCAAATCTTATATTACACAAAAGAGTTGATATCATAGAATCAACCCTAAATTGTTAAGAAAATGAACACTGTGTGATGTCCTTGGCTTGAAAAACTGTTTGTACTTTAGAAAAAATGTGCTCATAATAATTTTAAAATCTTTTTATATATGGAAAGTTCAATTATCTATAATGAATGATGAATTTTCTCAGAATCTCCCCTAATGGCTGAGCTTACTATTGATATTTAACATATTAAAGTGAACGGATGTCTTTATTTGTATACATTTGATATAATAATGTCAATTTGTACAACGTGCAAATGACAGAGGTATCGGGATAATGCTTTACCAGGTCTCTAATCCTGATAACAATAGAGGCTATACGCAGCAGAGCAACCAGAAGACAATAGACATAGAGCTTTCCCCTTTCACTGCATGGCCAGTTATCACTGTTGCTGGTTTTTGTCATGTTTTAACAATGTAATTGAAAAGAATATGATATAAGCCTTTCTAAATGTTTGATTTTAGAAACAGCTGCTACAAGACAAGGAAACATGTATGCTTTGTCAAAAGACAGTTTATCCAATGGAATGCCTAGTAGCAGACAAGCAGAGTTTTCATAAGTCCTGCTTCCGATGCCACCACTGCAACAGTACACTCAGGTAAAATGTTTTGTGGTCTGCGGCACAAACGTTCAAAGGGCCTGAAGTATACGCACAACACCGTGACCCTGGGCAGACACAAATTTCTCCACATCTTGCTGCTGCTATCAGTTAATACAACTGCACAGCAGTATATGTTCATGCTGGTTTATATTGATTAGTTGCTATGACCTTTTTCCTTTCAGAATTTTGCTTTCCTAATCAAACCTAGAGGATGTTCTTTGACTCAAACATAAAAATTACACAGATAGAAAAGTCAAGAGTCACCATGCAAATCAGGATTTCCAAGTTAGTATTGTAGTGACGAATCTACATTAGATCAGGAGTCAGTAAACTTTTCCTATAAAGAGCCAAAGTAGTAAACATTTCTCACTTTGTAAGTCACCACTGAGAAACAATAACAGCACCTACAACTTAAAGAAGGAGAGGTAAATTTGGCTCATGTTCTAAGGGATTCAGTCTGTGGTCACCTGGCTCCAAGGCAGAACCCTCATAGTAGAATGGTGTGGTGGCAGAACAAAGCTGCTTAATTCATGGCAGCCGGGAAGAGACCAGGGGCCCAGTGCCACAGAATAAGGGGCCAGAACTCATATATAGCATGGAAAGTCACACCTCCACACTCCACCCACACATACCTGGAAGTGTGCTTCACCGGTCTGTTAGATATTTCTTCATCCAGTCAAACTGACATATCAGAATTAAGGGTCACCCAGGCCATGCTGTTTCTGTTAGTACTCAGTTTCCACTGGATTACAAGGGCCATGTAGATACCTGAACACCTGAGTGTGGCTGTGAATGAATGGGCTGTCTATGTGCCAATCAAAGCTTCATATGCTAAGACAGGTGTTAGGTTTTAGTTTGTGTTTGAGCTAGACTATGGAAGCTTAAAGAGAAATTTAGAATACAATCAGTAATGGGTCAGAGAAAAAAGTCTGTTTATTCTCTTATAGCAATAGAAGAACACCAATGTACTCATTTTCCAAAACTCTTGAAGTACATGCATGTACCTCAAACGAATGTGGTATTTGATTTGGCTATAGATTGAGACACTGAAATTGGATTTATTTGGTGAGCTCTAGTGTGCATTTCTCAGAATATACTTTTCTGGTTTTAACTGACAGTGTCAAACACCCCTTATGGCAATTATTTTTCCATGACAACACAATATACTGGTTTTTCCCTTTCTGTCTAGATGTTCCTTCTCAGGCACCTGTGAAAGTGACTCTTTCTCTATCCATCAGTGCAGTAGTGTTAGGAGTTCTTTAGAATTCTGTTATAGGGATGCATTTCCCTTTCCTCTCTATTCATTTCGGTGATCCCATCCATCTCTGTGATTTAAGTTATCATCCCTGTGATAATGGTTCTGAAATCTCCACCCCTAGCCCAGATCTCTCCTCTGTGCATCAAATCTCAATAATGAGAATATTTCTCTGTGTAGATTTTCTCTAAGTACAGCCAACTCAGTATGATTCCTTTTCTTTTCTCTACCAAAATTACTTTTGACTGTAAGTCCATTAAATAAGTGACTAATACGTGAAGTTGTCTTTTGACTTCTTCCTCTCCTTCATGCCTACAACCAAGCCATCACCAAGCCCTGTAATGTATTCCTTGTGAATACTTCCTAAACTGTACATTTTTCTCTATCCCCATAGGACAGCTATTTTTCAAGCAATTATCATCTCCCACCTGGATTCCTGTAACAGCCTTTCTGCATAGTTTGTCTCCTCTCTTCAACATCTTTCCACCATAAAAAACCTAACTCAATGCTTTGCTCCATAACATAGTAAAGTTATCTTCCTAAAATGTAAAGCTGAGGTACTTCCTTAATTGAAGTCTATAATAGCTTCCCTTTTCCAAACAAATCCAAAATGGAGACCCGAATTAAAAGGCAATTTGGGATCTCGCCCCTTATTGCTAACACTTCTATCTATCCCTACATTATCCCCTCTACATGTAACTTTTCATGATGACTGAATTTCTTCAAGTTCCCCCAAATCATTATTTTGCTCTCTCATGTGTAACCAGTCCAAAATGTCATCCCACTCCTTGGAGGAGTTTCCCAGAATCATCCTCCAGAACTCTGTTTGGCTAATCCCCACTGATTCTTCAGACCTCTACTCAGACTGTCATCCATGAAGCTTCATTTAACCCCCAAGGAACGTGTCAGATGTCCTTCTCATATGCTCCTACAGTGTGCCCTGTGCTTGCCCTGTTCTTACCACTTCTAATGTGATTGTCTCTAACATTCATTGTGTTCATATTTGCCTTTCAAACATATAGTAAGGGATGACACATGATAAGGACCCCAAAATATCCATTCAAGTACTGTTATATAGATAACCACAGGCACAGAAAATTAAAGGACTGTTTTATATATATATATATATATATATATATATATATATATATATATACACACACACACACACACACACATATATGTATATATATAAATAAACTACAGATACAGAAAATCAAACAAACTAAATAAATATATGGTTCAATAAATTATTATAAAATGAACACCTTGTAACTACTACCAAAGTAAAAAAAAATCTAGCTTTGTAGTCATTCTATAACCCTCTGTCATGAGTCCCATCCCAATTACAAATGGCTTTCCTCTAGCCCATAAGTAGTTTCCTGTCATCTTTCTGTCATTTTCATAGTTTTCTTTTCCAAATGTGTTTTCCTGAACAGTATACTTTAGCCTTGACTTTAAATTTTAAATCCATATATTTGTCCTCCATTCTTTTATTTCAATTTTTCTGTGAAGAGCCATGACATATGACCTGTAGAGTTCTGAGGCTGAAATTAACAATTGCACACCCAGTGCAGGTCAGATTCTTCGTCTTCTGCTTTTCCAAACTGTTAGCTAGACCTAGAGCTTTACTGTTCTTTTCACAAGAATGTGTAAGTAGTGTTGGTGGTAGTACAGTAAGAACATAACATTTAACTGTCTCTTGTTCAGTGATCGCAGCAAATATTGAGACTTACCACCTATGTTACAAAGAAGGGCTTCCTCTCATCTATTCTTGTTTAATGGTACATTTGGTAGAGGGAAGACAAAATATATCCATAATTCTTTCCTTGTACTTATACTGAATATACTGATGATTTTTCAGTAATATAATAAAATTGCTCTATATTGTTCCAAGAATGTTACTATTTTTTTCATAAAAAGGTGCTATTTGATTGGACTCAATTGAATACAATAATTATTATTGAAGCTTAAATTCCTCTCTCCCTAGTTAGTGGATACCTTCTTTTTCTTGAGTCCTTTTGACAGAACTTTTGTGATTTTTGGAGTATTTCCTCATTATCTGGTAAGACTAGACATTCCAAAATATCTTCAACATTTTCTGCCCCAGAACTAGATGACATTTTAATCTATAACATCTTTCTTTTTAATTCTCCACATCTTTGTTTCTTTTCAAGCATTTAAAATGTCATCTTAGGGCTGGGGATATAGCTCAGTGGAATAAGCGCCTGCCTAGCAAGCGCAGGGTCCTGAGTTCGATCCCCAGTACCGCAAAAAATAAATAAATAAATAAATAAATAATGTCATCTTCACATTCTTTTTTCTCTTTAATTTCATATGACTTTCATTTGATCTTGTGCTTCTTTTAGTTTTCATTGCTAAGAATGTTTTCTCTTCCATTTTCTTCCTGATTTCTATTTTCTCCTTTCTGAGATTATTTATGAATTTTTCTAATTCTCCTTCGTTTTGTTCACTCAGACTTTTATCATATTGTGCCTTAGTTTCTAAGTTCTGGGATAAAATGCCTGGCACCCACAAGTTAAAATAAGAAGGTATATTTCAGCTCATAGTTTATAGATGTTCCAGTTCCTGGTTGATGGGCTCCAAGGCAGGCTGGCATGGCACATGCTCATCACAAGGGAGAAACAGTTTGTGGCACAGCAGGCAGAGGGCAGCAAGCCACAAGCAGCAAGCCTCCCTTTCCCTTTTAGCCCAGCCAGGCCACAACCCTTTTTGGGTGGGACCACCCACACCCAGGAAGGGGCTTCAGTTATCCACACCCAGATCCAAGCTAAACCAATTTAGTGGATTTATCCAGTGTTACACATCCTTAATCTCAGTATCACACTCCAGATCCAGCCACCTCTAGAATGTCCATGAGCATTTGAGTCTTTGGGAGGTCACTAGAAACAAGCCATAATATATTCTTAGTGTCTTTTAGTCCATTTTGGAATCCAAGGTTGAATTTGCATTTGTTTTAAAGCATGCTTTGTGGCATGCTTTCATTAATTGCAGGGACAATGCACCTTACTCTTTCACTTTGTCAAAATAACTTTGCTTAAGATTTTACCTCAATAGACTTGTCACTCATTGTTATAAGAAATTAATTTTCCCAGTCTTCAAAAGGAGATGACGTTCAGAATGGCTTTTCTGATTGCACAGACTTCCTTCTATTCCTCTCCAAATACTGTTCAAAATAAGAATTTGTGTAGACCTCAGGGGTTTCATGGACTTATTTCACTCTTCTCTTGATCCAGATGTTCTCTTTCATATCTGTTGTAAGTTTTGATCCCACTCTCACTTTTCCTTCTCAGAATGATCCCAAGTAAGTCAGTTTTGAGAACTTAGCTTACAAGTCTCTTTAGTCATTTTTAATATGGGACATTTGCACAACCTGCGCACTGGAAAGATGCATAAAACACCCTCCCAGTTTGGGGAGCTATTCTCTGATTTGTTCTGATACTTCCAAGAAATTCTTACTTGTGTTGTGGTCATATTTTCAGACTCATCAAGCACCTTTTACTCCCCTTGCAAGACTGTCATAGTGGTCTCCTGCCTAATGGCAGTTTGTCCTTAGCCCATTCAGGCTTAGTTTTGTTGTAAGTGTTTTCCATGGGTTCTGCTGTCTACCTGATGTATTGGTTTTTATGTGTACATTCAGAGATACTCAGAATTACACTATTGCCTCTAACAAAGGTGATTTGATCAAATGTTGTGTTTGTTGACCTCCTTGAGGCTTGATAAACAAGAACCTAAACTTTTTGATTAATTCAAACTCCAGCTGACCATAAAATTCACATATTTGATTCATGTGTGTGGGTTAGCCAAGATTTATTGAAAAGTAAAACCTTTCACATAAATCATCATTAGCACAGGTTTAATTCTACCATTCTATAACTACATTTGCATTGTAGAATGTATCAATATTTTATACCAGTAACTGATATGTATCACAAAATTATAAATAGTTCAACAGATATATCATGAGAGGCATTAGTGATAGCTATTCTCTAACAATTGTTCAATTAATATGGTCCTTCTCATCACTAGTAAGTTAACTTTATTGAGTCAGAATCATTACTAAAGTAGATAATTCCTTAATTTTCTATGACTTTACAGTAAATGTACAGAATGCTAAGTGTTTCTTTTCTTTCTTTCTGGCAGTTTGGGAAATTATGTATCACTTCATGGACAAATATACTGTAAACCTCACTTTAAACAACTTTTTAAGTCTAAAGGAAATTATGATGAAGGGTTTGGACATAAACAGAACAAAGGCAAATGGAATTGTAAATATCAAAGCAGTTCAGCCAACTTCATTCTCAATGAAGAACCATGTATATGTAAAAGCACTACAACAAACACTCTTATACCTGAAGATCCTATGAAACATTCAGAAGCTGCTGACAGTGAATGGCAAAGGGATGATCTGAGAAAGCTGGGGGAAAGAAGAAAATTAAAAATCATTTGGCCTCCTTCCAGGGAAATTCCTAAGAAAAACTTTCCCTTTGAAGATGACCTCAAAATGAGTAAGCCTAAATGGCCACCTGAAATGACAACTCCTCTCTCCTCTGAATTTAAAGCTGAATCACACGTAGAACATTTGAAAACTCTAGAAAATAAAGAACCAGAAAATATTTTCCCACAGCCATATCTGCTATCCACCCCTAAGTATCAGAAAGAGGATATTACAAAAGTCATAGAAATGAGAACATATGAAGCCAGAAAAGATGCGAAGGTAGGAAATACGAATGTGCAAGATAAGTTGAGTGAAGCAGAAGATGCAAAGAATAAAAGAATAAGCGGAATGGATCTTAATGACAACAATAACGTGATTGTGCAGAGTGCTGAAAGGGAGAAAAATGAAAAAACTAATGAACCTGATGCTGCAGAAGTTTTACAGGTTACTAACACTGATGATGAGGTGGTGCCAGAATATCATAAAGAGAATTTGAATAAGAATAATAATAACAATCATGTAGCAGTCTCATATCTGAATAATTTCAGGCAGAAGACATCTATTTTCGAGTTACCTAATCTATTGCCACTGTCAAGTGCTACAAGCTACACTGCAGGCAAATACCAAATTAAAACATTGCGACGTGCATCCACAATTTCAGGTTATATTTGAACCTGAAAAAATATATTCAAGCAATTACTAGCTGCAGATCTGTAGAAGCAGACTGACAGAGCAACTGCTGGCAGTCCTGTGCAGTCTGCCCAGACCCACACCTCGGAGGCTTCCTCATCAGGGAAGCTCAGTAGTCTTCTGATGCAACTCCCTTAAACACTAGAGGGATCCACCCAAATGGCAGAAATTCACCGTTTTCTATTTTTAATGAATATTATCCAACATGCAGTTTATTTTTTTAACTTATTTTTATTAGTACATGTTTCGAGTACACGACAATTGCGTTCGCTGTGGGATTTGGTACGTGTACGTAGCACGTCTTCGTTCTTCTTTCTTCCTCTTCCGCACATCTCCCTTCCACTTCCTATCCCCACGCTCATCATCACTTTCCCTTTTGCAATAGAGTGCTCTCCTTTTTCTCTTTTCTAACATGGTGAAAATCACTGCCCTACCAAGAAAACTGAGATCATTTTCCTTGTGATTGATCAGACAGTGTGTATCAACTGAAACGTATGCCATGTTCGTATTTAAGACAATTTGGAAAGGACAGCACTCACTGGCATGGTGAAACAAGAGCAGTTGGCGTTGGTGGAAACACAAACATTGGTGTTGCGGTGCCTGGGATGTGCAGCTACACCTTCATGTTCCAGCGTGGAGGACCATCCCGAACAACTGACTGTGGGGAGCACAAAGGCACAGGTGCTACAGTGACACGGAGTGGAACATCTCTGACCATTTGCAGTCCACACTCAGCCACTGAGAGATAGTGATGCTCTGTAACAAGACCTTAGGGATTTTGACAACCTTTTGTTGAACTTGTAAGCATACCATTTAAAAATCACATGTGTTTCACTAAGTGATATTGGCTGTATTACACTTCATAATTTTTTGTAATTCATTTTAATCTACTTTTGTTCTGAATGTAATGAAGTAATGAAATAATATGGCTGCACTTTCCTCTTAAACAGCACTTACATGTATCACTGTTTTTCTATGTAACATCATGGGTGAGATACTCCACACTACTGCCATTTGTTACAGTCCTTACACCTTCTCCAAACTTTCTGCTGAAATAAAATTAAATCACCTGGTATGCAAACCAATACGTCTCTGGAACTTTTTCCATATTACCTATTGTCATTCCAATTATATATTGTCTATTGCGTTTTCAAACATTTAAAAAATATTTGTTCTAGGGCAAGCATTTATTCCCCCGCCCCCACACGCACACATATGCCCGAATAATCGTGGAAAATTCAAAACCAAAAATACAAAGCCAAAACCAAAGTATTCAAAGGAGATATAAACATTTCAGTCCTTTTTGATTCTATACATTAAAGATATGGGAGTTATTATAGTTCTTTAAATAATTGCCTATAGTAAACTATCATAGATTTTCTCTATAAACACTTACTAAAACATGTTAATTTTCTAAAAGAATAATGGGGAGTCCATACTCAGAAATAAGAAAAGATTTTAGAGGAGAGTTGAATGCATTAGGCATATTGCAATTTTATTTCTTCCTGTGTGAAATAGACTAATATAAAAACTATTAGTGAAGTTTTTTAGGCTTTTACAATCCTATATGTTGAATATTATTGCTCTACTACAAAAAAAAAAACTTTTTGAAAATTTGGCTTCTAAATTATATGCTGATTTTGCCTTTCCTCAAATACACTTGATGATTGAGAAAAAAATGATAGCATGAATATAAATGAGTGACTTTGCATAAATTTGGATAGTGCACGCATGAAACAGACCTTATCCCATATTCTCCAACATGAACACAAACCGTTAACTTTCTATAAATAAGAAACCAAAACACAGTTCTGAAAACTATTTCTTTTTAGAAAGTATAACAAATTCTCTCTTGAGTTACCATGTTCTCAACAGATGTATGAGACTTGTGCTGCCTTGTTTCACTAACAGTGCCATAGCTAAGCACCAGAGGCTACGTGGCTTCAACAACAAAGGTTTGTTTTCTCATGGCAAGGGTGGAGGCAGGGTTGGTTCCTCCTTTCAATAAACCAATAGACACCAGAATTACAAGAAAACATCATACCACACTGATATATGTGCACCTATGTTTATAGCAATGCAATTTGTCATAGCTAAATCTTGGAAACAACTCAAATGCCCATCAACTGAGGAATAGATTAAAAAAAAGGTGTGGTATTTTTATACAATGGAGTATTACTCAGCTATAGAAAGGATAAACTCAAGGCTTTCATAGGTAAAGGGATGCAACTAGAAACCATACTCATAAGTGAAGTAAATCAGACCCTAATGTGCAGACTTTGCACTGTCTCCCTAGTATAAGAACTTGAAAGAATAAATAAAATCTGACAGGCACAATAGATATTGTAAAATGGAAAGAAATTTCTCAAACAGAAGGAACAACTGGGATGAGGGAAAGGAAAAAAGAAACAAAGAACAAAGGAAAAAATATATATGCCTTACTCTATATATTAATGACAAAACATTATTTCCTTAATCACCTACACTAAGAATACTCACATTTCTATAAAGGATGGAATAATTTATAAATCTCATGGTATAATATCCTAAAGTATGGTTTCTTAATGTCAGTTTTCCTTTTACAAAAGTGACTCTTGCCTTACAAAAAATTTCTACTGAGATGCTGCTCATTGAATATTGATAACCCATACACACACACATACTTTTCCCTTCTTTCTTTTCTCTTTTCCCTCATCCCAGTTGTTCTTTCCTTTTGAGTAATTTCTTTCCTAACAGAGTCCTATTCTGAAGTATCTTGGCTAGGACTTCAACATAGGAATCTTCAGGAGACACAATTCAGCCCTTCCATATAGTCACCATATTTAATCTTTAGTTTTCTAAATATGTGACTATTAATATTATGAAATTATCTCCTAATAATTTTTCACTTGGAATATATATCAAATAATCATGTAATATATACATCTATACTACAAAATTAGTATTTCCCAGAACAATATTCTATTACAAAGGCATCCAGATGGGCTCAGGAAGGACCCCATGCCACACTAGAGTAAGCTATGTGTGGCAGAGCATGGCTTGGAAGAGCTTTTACATTATTTATTCAACACTGGGCCTTCCAATGAGTTTTGTAAAAGTGTTCAATCTCCCCGCAGATTGAGCCAAATTGTCTTGGGAAGCTTCCATACACTCCATCTTTGTGACATATTTGGGGCTCTAGGCAACACATTCTAGGGATTGGATTACGACTCTCCTACAGTGCAATAAAACTACCACCCATTCCCAAATATTCAACCAGTGTATGCATATGATATATTTTCCCCTAAACCAATAGTTTTCTGTAAACATCTCTAGAGTAACTTCTAAAGACATTAATTTTTCAAGGAATTGGAAGGAAGAAAAAGAATAAATCTTCTGCTACATTTTAATAGTTGGTGATGAATGGCTGCTATCAAATTGAAGAATAAGAAATATTTTCCATGGTCAAGAAAATGAACCTAAAATCAATAGTCAACAATGTTGAAGTAAAAGAAAAGTTCAGTGTATTTTTTTCTTTTCTTTCTCTCTCTGGAAATGTTACTGAGAACCAATGGAGGCTTCCAAATATAATATAAAATTTTTGAAGTCTGCAGGTATTAATAGTGATATGAAATCTCATCTTCAAAAAATGAATTTACATGGAGAGCAGAAATAAGCTACAGAAGTTATACTCATACGCAAAATAAAAGTCATGAGAACACTTGGGAATTACTGAAGAGAGCAGAACTTCAAGCCCCTGAAAATTAACTCTAGTAGAAGACAAGAAATATTTCTGGATAAGTAGAATCTAAAAGTAATTTAACATCAGTATTGATGAAGTAATTTGTAAAAGCTAATGTTGGCAACCTAACAAAGTCCATTTGACATACATATTTTTCCCTTAAAATGTAATGAGCACAATTAAGACTTAAAGATGTCAGCATGCAAATGAAAGAGTAAAGAGAAAATAGTAGAATGTGCACAGAATGCCCATTATCCTACAATACAGGACATACTGTGCAAAATAAAACCAATGGAGAATGAATAGAAAGTTTAAAAACTAAACATCACCAGTTTATGAGTCATATCACTGAGTGATATCACCCAGTGAGTAGCTATCCCGTAAACTTTATGGAGTCATTGATGTATATATATATATATATATATTCACTTTGTGTGTGTATATATGTATATATATATATGTATATATGTATATATATATATACATATATATATATGCAAAATGAATAAGAAAAAAGATGGGTAAGTCATGCTATCTTCCACACAGAGCTCTCCAACTAGAGAGAGGCATTCAAAATATAAAATAATCAATTACAGTAATGCATGTAAATGTAGGAAACCCAGGATAATGCACATCCACAAAGTTTTGCTAAATTGGAAGACTGCAGAGTAAGAATAAAAGGATAGTATGTTTTGGGGGCTGAAATGAAGTCCTCCTTTTATCATAATTTACTTTGTTGCAGTTTTACATTTGTGGATTATGTTGTACACTGCCAAGAAGGGGACTTCAAGAAATACACCCACAAATGTTGGGGTTGCTGCACACGGAACACATTTATCTGTCAGCCCCCAACCAAGATTGCTTTAGCTACCTCTCTAAAGTGAACTGCATGTAATATGTAATCAACAAAAGGAAAACTCAGCACAACTCTGGGTCAAAACTCTTCGTAGGTTTGGCTAGGCCCTCCCTTAAGATAGCAACTAAGCTCAACTTCAGTTCAATCCTGCTTCTTTTATATCCCTTCTCTTCCCTTGGTATCTATAGCCATACTCTAATAAGCCTCCTACATGTTAATCTTTAACTCACAACCACATTTAGGTTGAACTCAATCTGGACCAACTGATGTTGGGACAAACTGTGCCTGCCCAAGAAAGCAGCCACAAGGATGCTATTTTGGAGCTGAATTATTTTCTGCCTGGCTGACAATGGGCACAAGGTGGCAGTGCAATTGTTAATGTTCTTAGTGGTGGTGCACTAGGATGCTTTACTTGCTAGGGCAAAAGCCTAGTCTGGTACCATGTATCACATACTTGAGGCATGTAGAAGAAATAGCAATTATAATGCAAATGGAATTCTGTTGCCTAATAAAGCTATTGTTCTGGAGAAAAATGAACAAAAAGTTGAGCGTGATTAATCAACAGTTAAAAGTTGGGGGCAATTTCACTGTAAAAGTTAATGTACCCCACAGAAATTTAGAACATTCTCCCCAGATTAGGGACTATTTGGGGGAATAAATGAGATCTAGAACATGGATAGCGATATGTCGGCAGACATAAGCAAAAAATTATGAAATGACAACATCCTCTTAACTCTCTAAACCTGTAAAGGTGCCCCATTCCTCCTTATTAAGGACTAGCACCTACACTCTGTCTCAAAGTCTCTGCAAGAGGCCACTTCTCGGCCAACAGCACTATTCTTTCCTGGCTGCACTCAAGCATCCACATCTAACCTATGCTCTTGGCAGGGACTCTCTAGCTGGGACTCTCTTCTTCTACAGCCAGTAATACAGTCTAACATGTGTCTCAAAGTAGTGGCAAAAGTAAGGGAAAAGAAAGGGACATAGTCTGGGCTTACAACTGGCACATTATTTACTGTTCCCTCATTCCAATGGTCTCAGTAAGTCTTACAATCAAAAAATCAAAATATTCAATAGCATAGACAGATAAAACATAGATAGGGAGGTAGGGAGATAGACAGACACAGAAGTGAGATAGATAAATAGTGTGGTGGATTAACTAATGGTCAATTTGTAACACCCAGCTGAACTGAGTCAGTGTGGTGCAGGGCGTGGAAGGCCCCCCGAGGACTGTTGCCAACAGCATAAAAGAAGAATGGAGGGGAAGATGGTGCTGTTGATTCTCTTCTCCTGGAGGAGCTTGTCATGCTGGTTTTCTGATATGAACTCAGCTGTTCTCTTCATCGGAGGAGCTTGGGTCCTTGCTGTTGCTGAGAATGCCTGTGGTTCTCTTTGGGGGAGCTCTGGTCTTGGCTCCAGCACAGACTCCTTAGCCTGCTGGTACAGATCCTTTATCCTGTTGGTGCAGACTTTCTAGCTTCCACCACTGACCTTTGCGCCTTCCCAGTGCAGATCTTTGATACACACTTGCCTGAGACACTGTCATGGGCTCCAGGCCTCCCGCTGGACTCATGGAGAACATTGCCATAGGCTGTAGATCTTCAACTGGACTTGTATAGGACATTGCTATGGGTTCCAGGCCCTCAGCTAGACTCCGGGTTTCTAGTGCATTGATCATTCTCCTACACTCTCCTGCATTTGATTTTTTGGGTGAATATTTCTTAATAATGCTATAAATTATGTGTCCTGAATTAAATCTATGCCCTTGGAAACACTATGAGAGATGGCTACGTAGGTAGGGAGATAGATGACAGTGATATATAGGTAGATAGATAGATTAATAAATAAACAGTATAATGCCTCGTTCCTTCTGTACATTGACGCTTTTGTTTCACAAGGTGGTCATGTTGTGCCATAGCATAAAACAGGACATAAACCCAGCCAAGGTTCAAAGGCAGGGAAGGGCCGCCTATGCAAGGACCGGTGCATAATTCCAGTCGTTGAAAACAGAAAACAGATCACCAGTCTAAGGACTAGAGCATTTAGTTACAGCACACAGAGTCTGAGCCTCACAGGACATCTCCCCTCTGTAGAATGCGACTCCTTCTGAAGATAGCAGCAATGTAGCTCCACTTCTTACAGCAGGGAGCAGTCCCAACACACGCCCCGCGGGGTCTGAACTACAGAATACAGGCGGAAGGAAAAGAGGACGGCCCCTGATGGTCACAGGCACACACAGAGCTAAGCAGCAGCAAGAGGGTGGTTGTGTATATCAGGTGCGGGGTGAGCTAGAGTGGACCGGCTGAGCTCTGTGATTGCAAAGCCCTTTGCCAGCACACCTAGTACTCAGCACAGTTCCTCTTGCAAACACAGGAATCACCTGGTTGTGCTTGGACCCTTCCTTCAAACTATTATTTTTACCCCTTTTCTGGTAAGTGAAGATTTAAAAGGTTCAAAGAGGTAGTAATTAATCGCAATTACTACTATATACACCCTAAAGTTTCATTCCTGTTCCGTAAGATGGTGAAAGGTATTTATTGATATATTTTCATAGTGTTTCTTTCATATGTCTGGTTAAAACATCTTTCTCATTATCTTTATTTGCCCATATAGAAGTTCCTTCAGACAAATTGGGTAAAAAGTGAATTCTGAAATAATTCATCATTTACTGAACTCTACCTAACCTAAAATATTTATTACTCAGTAAAAGCACCAATGATTTTGTAATTGGGATGATGTATAAAACATAATTAACACCGGCAATCTCTAAGTTCAAATGATGAAAAAACTTTATTAACTACCATGACCTAACTTATGATGTTTCAAAAATCTTTTAATACTTTGCAAACACTGGCAATCTCTAGGAATAAATGAAAAATTATTAAATGCCACAACATAGCTCATGATCTTTTAAAAATCTTGATCCCTGAGATTAGTACATTTATACGTGCGAATTAAGTATAGGCGTATGTATGTATTTAAGAGTTAATGTCTAAATTATGCAAAGACTGATGTCAGAAAGCTTCAATGATGTTCTAGGTTTTCCTAACAAGCCAACACATTCAATTTCGATGCCATAGAAGTCATTGACTCTGAATACAAATTGGTTACAAATCAATAAATATGTTTATGGATAAAGATGTATTATTTAACCGGGTAATATTCTATACCATCAATTTTTATTTGCTTTATCTGTGTATTGATTTGCTCTTTTATTGTAGGTGCTGTGCTTATAATCAAAGGCATAGCCGTTAACATAATGTCTTACAGTCACACTATAGCTTTTCAAATTTCCTGCTAACCTCTTTATTTTGTCTTCTGTTCTGTCCCCAGCAGGTTTACTCCTGCTTAAGGCTTCACTTATTTCTTTCAGAGCGGTGGCTCCCAACTGTACATCACCTTCCTTGCTCTTTCCTCCAAACCTTAGATCCGATAGACAATGGCCTACTTACCAGTTTCTTTTGTTTATTTCAATGACACCTTAAATATAACACGGTACAGTGGAAGCATCACCTACTTGTAACCTCAGATTTGATGCCCTTCCAGTGTTCCTATCTAAAGCACTATTATTCAACCACTTGCTAAAACTAGAAAGCCAAGAGCCACATTCCATACCCTCATTTCTTTTACCCACTACCTTCTAAAGTCTCTCACCAAATCCAGTTGAGTTTTACCACTTAAACAATTCTGACTCTAATATTTCTTTTCTAATCACATTTGCAATTTTACATGTTTTTGTAAATTATTTGGTTAATGCTGCTAATACTTCCCTTACCTCCATACTAAATGAAAACATTAAGATAAGAATTGAGTCTGGTTTAACTCTCTGAATTTCCCCATTTCCTAGCAAAACTTTGGCATTGGTAGGCCTTTGATAATTTTGTTGATTCACCTATCATACAAATCTAAAACTTGAGCCATAGTGCATAGTCTTAGAATAGCATACAGAAATTAGCAAGAATATCTTTTGGACATGTTTGGGAGGTATATGCAAAATATCACCCATTAATCACATTGGTAGTATGTCTAGCTAATACCTGCGAAAGAACAACAGTCCTACTTCTCGTTGTCTATCTAGATGCCAGTGATAACCTTGTTCTTCTTTACAGACCAGTGGAGGAAGGAGTAGGTTTTATTATTCCAAGTAAGGGAAAGCAGATTTTATGAGAAAATATACATAGACACGCAAGCTTAAATACAGCATGGTTTTTCTTATGTGAAACACTCTCTCATATATATATATATATATACACACACACACACATACATATACATATATACATATATATAACTTATAATA
>PVLD010020465.1:0-33880 GCA_004027595.1 Dinomys branickii | reverse complement strand
TCTCCTTTTTTCTTTCTTTATCTCTTTCTTTTTATCTTCCTTCCTTCCTTCCTTCCTTCCTTCCTTCCTTCCTTCCTTCCTTCCATCTTTCTTGTTTCTGTGCAATTGAGGTTTTATTCATAATGTCTTTGCCTACACCAGTGTCTTCAAGAGTTTTATCTATTCTATCTTCCCATAGATTTAATGTTTCTATCTTAATATTTAGAGCTTTGATCCATTTCAAATTTATTTTAGAGCATGGTGAACAATATGGGTCCAATTTTAATTTTCAACATGTGCACAGCCAGTTTTTCCAACACTATTTATTAAAGAGGCTACTTTTCTTCCAGTGTGTGTTTGGCCCCTTTGTGAAATACAAAGTGGCTGAATATGTCTGGAGTTGTTTCTGCATCTTCTAGTCTATTCCACTGATTTTGGGGTCTTTTTTTTTTTTTTTGCCCGTATCGTGCTGTTTTTATCACAGTAACTTTATACTATAATTTTAAGTCAGGGATTGTGATGTTCCCTACTTTGCCATTGTTTCCCAGAATTGCCCCTGCTACTCTAGGTCTCTTCTGGTTCAAAATGAATTTTAGGATCATTTTCTCTAATTTTGTGAGATATGCTGTTAGAATTTTCATTGGAATTGTATTAAATCTGTGTAGCAGTGTGGACATATGGCCATTTTCACTATATTGGTTCTTCCTACCTATGAGCAAGGCGTATCTTTGCATTTTTTGACATCCACTTCAATCTTCTTTTTCAGAGTACTGTAGTTTTCAATGTAAAGGTCTTCTACATCCCTTGTTAGATTGATTCCTAGGTATTTCGTTCTTTTGGATGCTATTGTGAAAGATGTTGTTTCCCTAATTTCTCACTCAGTGTTTGTTATTTGTGTACAGGAAGGCTATTGATTTTTGAGTGTTGACTTTGTATGCAGCTATGCTACTGAATTTACTTATTCTATCTAGCAGATTTTTGTGGAATTTTGGGGGTTTTCTATGTAGAGAATCATGTCATCTGCAAATAGTGATAATTTCACTTCTTCCTTTCCTATTTTTATTCTATTTATTTCTTTCTCTTGTCTAATTGCTCTGGATAAAGTTTCCAGGACTATGTTGAATAGGAGTGGAGACAGTGGACATCTTTGTCTTGTTCCTGATTTTAAAGTGAAAGCTTTCAGTTTTGTCCATCTAGTTTGGTGTTGGTTGTTAGTTTGTCTTTTATTAGATTGAGATAAAGACCATCTATTCTGATTTTCTGTGGGGTTTTTATCATGAATGGGTGCTGGGCTTTGTCAGAAGCTGTGTCTGCATCCATTGAGATGATTGTATGGTTTTTGTCCTTGGCTCTATTGATGTGGTGTATTACATTTATTGATTTACATATGTTGAACTATCCCTGCATCCATGGGATGAATCCCACTTGGTCACAGTGTATAATCTTCTTGATGATTTGCAGCAGTCTGTTTGCCAGTATCTTATTGAGGATTTTTGCATCTATGCTCATGAAGAAGATTGACCTGTAATTCTTTCTTAGTTGGGTCCTTCTCCAGCTTTGGCATCAAGGCAAGGCTTGCTTCAGGGAATGAGTTTGGGAGCATCGCTTCTCTTCCAGTTTCATTGAAGAGTTTGAGAAGTAGTGGTGTTAGGTGTTGTCTAAATTTCTTGTAGAATTCAGCAGTGAATCCATCAGGGCCTAGGCTTTTCTTTGTGGGTAGGTTTTTAATTACATCTTCAGTTTCATTGACTGATATTGTTTATTTAGGATTTTCATATCTTCTTCATTCAACTTTGGTAATTGGTATGTATCTAGGAATATGTCCACTTCTTCTGCGTTTTCCACCTTAGTAGAATACATGTGATCGCAGTAGGAGTAGCTGATCTCCCGGGTTCCTGTGGGCCCACACGGTGTCACCCTCAGCAGCTCTGGTTTCGAGGCTCTGGGTCCCTTGCCCTATCCTGGTGACTCGCACTGTGTCAGTTTTACTTAATCTCTCAAAGAACCAGCTCTTTGATTCATTGATTCCTCATCTTGTTTTCTGAGTCTCCAGTGCATTAATTTCTGCTCTGATCTTTATAATTTCCTCCCTTATGCAAGCTTTTGGCTTAGCCTGTTCTTCTTTCTCTATAAGTTTGAGGTTCACCATTAAGTTGTTTACTTGTGCTTGCTCTGCTTTCCTGATATGGTATTCACTGCTGTAAGTTTCCCTCTTAGGACTGCTTTCATTTTGCCCCATAAGTTCTGGTATGTTGTATTGTCATTGTCATTTAATTGTAGGCACTCTCTAATTTCTTCTTTAAGTTCATTTGTGACCCATTGATTTTTCAGGAGGGTGCTATTTAGTTTCCATTTGTTTATGAGGTTCTTGTGGGGGTTTTTGCCACTGATTTCCAGTTTCATTGCATTATGATCTGATAATATGCATGGGATAATTTCATTTCCTTTGCATTGACTTAAGCATGTCCTATGGGTAGTATGTGATCTGTTTTAGAGAACGCCCCTTTGCAACTACAAAGAACGTGTATTCTAATATTGTGGGGTGGAATACTTGTAGACATCTGCTAAGTCCATTTGGTTCAGTTCCATTATTTCATTGTTGATTTTTTGTCTAATTAATGTTTTTTTACAGTGGGGTAATGAAATCCCCCAATACAATTGTATTAGTGCTTATTTGATTTTTCCTGCCCATTAATATTTGTTTTATATAGCTGGGTGCACTGGTATTTGTTGCATATGTATTTATGATTGCTATCTCTTCCTCTTAGATTGTTCCCTTTACAAAGATATAGTGGCCTTCGTTATCTCTCTTAATCAGTTGGGCTTGAAATTCACTTTCTCTGCAAATAGAATAGCTACCCCTACTTTTTTCTGTATTTCTGTTGCATGGAGAATTGTTTTTCATTCTTTGACTTTCAGTCTATAAATTTCTTTTTGAATTAAATGTGTTTCTTGTATGCAACATATTGTTGGATCATGCTTATTGGTTCATTCTGCCAGTCTGTGTCTTTTGATTGGTGAGTTGAGGACACTGACATTGATGGTTACAACTGATATGCATTGACTTATCTTTATGATATTTTCCTGTTATTGGCTCCCCCTCCTCTTTTTTCTCTCTCCCTCTGTTTATTTGTTTGCTTTGCCTAGTGAATTTCTTCTGATGGGGTTTATGGGGTTGTAGTCCTTGTTTTCTCTTTCTAGACTGTCCTTCAGAACATTTTGGAGTGCTGGTTTGGTGGTCATCAATTTCCTCAGCTGTTCTTTGTCATGGAAGTATCTTATTTTTCCACCAGTTTTGAAAAATAGTTTTGAGGGGTACATCAATTTGGGTTCAAGGTTGTTTTTCTTTAGAGCTTAAAATACTTCATTCTTAGCTCTCTTGACTTGAGGGTTTGTGCTGAGAAATCAGCTGTGATTCTGATGGGCTGTCCTTTACAGGTGATTTGTTTCTTTTCCCTGACAGCTTTTAATATCCTATTTTTGTGTTCAGGTTTTGGAATCTTGTCTATAATATGCCTGGCTGTAGATCTCTTTTAGTTGTGGCCCACTGGGGCCACACTTACGGCCTCACTTACTCTATGTCAAATCCTTTTGTTCTATCGGAGAAGTTTTCTGTCATGATGTCTGTGAACAGTTTTTTAACATCATTTGTGCTATCTCCTGCTTTTTCATTGACTCCAATTAATCTTGTTATTCTTTGCATCATCTAGTAGCTGTTTTATTGGTTTTTTATGGTCTCTTGCTATTTTTATGAAATCTTTCTTTCCACGGTCACTAGATGCAAGCCTATCTTCTATATCTGAGATCCTGTCCTCACATTGGCTTAATCTGCTGCAAATACTTTCAGTAGAATTTTTATTCTCCTGGATATCTGCTTGTGGAATCCATTTCTTTCCCATGCTGAGCATTCATAGTTTCCTTGATTTTTTTCAGTTTGCCTATTTTCTTGTCTATATCTGCTCTAGAATCACTAAGCACTGTTTTCATTGTGGTCACCATCTCCGCATTTACTTGAAATATTATTTCTGATTTGATGTTTTTAGAGTCTCGTTCAATTGCTTTGTTGTTACTACTTCAGAGAGGCCAAGTGGGTGGTTTTCAGACTGTCCCACCTCATTGCCCCCTAGATTTCCTTTGGGGATTACATCTTGTTTAAGTCTCTCCTCATTTCCTTATTTTTTTTTTTTTAGTTTAATTCCTGGGGTGATGTTTGTAACAGCTGTTTAGAACAATTATGTCCCTTTTGGCTATAGCGGTAACAATAACAATAACATAAAATGCAGCCTAGAAAATGACTAACTAACCATTAATTCGCCACCTTTAACCATATGGACCAGTTTTGTGGTTATATAACAAAATCTAAAACAAACCAGAAAATTGTATGTAGTATACAATTTTTGTCATGGAAGTATCTTATTTTTGCATTAGTTTTGAAAGCTAGTTTGGAGGGGTACATCAATCTGGGTAGAAGAGTGTTTTCTTTTAGAGCTTGAAATACTTCACTCCAAGGTCTTATACCCTTAGTATGTCAATTTTGCCCTCAGGGGTTCATATTTAAGATAGGTTAGGGAGAGAATAGAGAAGTGGAAGAGGAGGAAGAGATTAGAAGGCTGGAGAACAAAGGGGGATCATGCTAACTTGAGGAAACTGGTACAGAAGATTGGAGGGGGAGGGGAAAGAGATAAAAAGAGGAACTGAACAGAACCACAGCCACAAAGAGGCTGGACACCACAGTCACACTCATATAAACACAAGTTCAAACAATGAAGGAGAAAAAAAAAAAAGAAAAGAGGCAAAACTACAACGACAAAAAACAACAGAGAGGAAAATAAAAATAAACAACAACAAAAAGTCCATTCCCAAAAAGTCTCCGCTCTCACTGGTAAGCAATGAATGGAGACAGTGTCCGGATCCATATTGATTTGTCCCAAAAAACCATCGAGCTTGCACCAGCTGGCAGTTTGAAACCACCAGCACACCTTCAGCGGGGCTGGGCCCAGCTGGGAGCTGCTATGGAGCCAGGAGCTGCTCTGAGTTCTGGGCTCTATCCATCTCCCTCCGAGGTGGTTCCCCGCCATTCGCTCTCACGCACAGGGCGGCTGAGCTTTCATCACTCGCAGGCAGATGTTACAGGCTTTTATGTCTGCTGTTCCCCCTCCACGCTGTGTCTCTCTGTGGAGGCCTCTGTGGTCTCTAGCACTTGCTGTGTGTGGGTAGGTTTGGACAGCTCCTTTCCTGCAGTGTTTCCCCTCTGGGGGTGAGGGAGGAATCGCTGGATCCCTCCTTCTAAATTGCAGGTTCTCTCCTCATTGTATCCATGGGCTCCACTTCACACCTCAGTTGCTTCCTGACGCTGGGGTGATTCACCTCCCTCTTTCTTAACTTCCTCACGTTGTTATATCCCAGCACCACTTGGAGAGGTTCTTTCTCTGTTGCTTAGCACTCCACCATCTTGCTGCACTTCTGGCTCTTCCTTCTTTTTCAGACAGGCTCTTACTATGTTCTAGGCCAGTGATGGAGGGCCTTTTAGAGACTGAGTACCCAAACTGCAACCCAAAACCTATTCATTTCTTGCAAAGTCCCAACACTGCAATTAAACCTGAATACTGAGATTTTAGTTTAGAAAAAACAACTGTTATCCAATGCTCAGTTGCGGGGCCAGCCTGGCTTATGGGCTGACGGAGAGGGCTTTGCATGTGCTGCTGGAACACACATACCATAGGTTCACTATGACTGTTTTAGGCTGACTTCAAACTCACTATGTAGCCCAGGCTGGCTTTAAACTTATGATCCTCCTGTCTCAAACTGTTCAGTCCTAGGGTAGCAGGTGTCCACCACCCTGCCCAATTCTCTTCTTCCTGTTTCAAAAATTAAAATGATATGCTAAAAGTCACCATCCCTTACAATATGTGAAGACTGGACAATAAATGCACAGCTGTTCCCGCTGCTCACTGCTGCTGCTACTGTTGTGCTGATGTCTGCCTCTGCGTGCTTCCTTTGGGGACCTCGCAAACAGATTTACCCCTTCATCCTGATAGAGCCAAAGGCAAGGAAGTAAGTTCCCACTAGCGGGGAGGGGGTTCCTGAGTAGGGTTCCCATGAAGGGTCTCTGCTAGAAGTTTTCAGTGGGTTTAGAATGGAGCCCCGACCATTGTGTAAGCAATATAATCTCTATCCTGTGGAGGATTAGCTACTTTTCAGGATCCAATCTATGCAATGCTGTGGGATATCACTCAGACTGCTTCAAAGCTCAGGGGGTCTCAGGACAAGACCCTGCTTGTTACGCACAGGTGCATGGTAGGATACAGTTATATAACCTTAACTTAGTACAGGTAAACACACATGCACTGGTTATACAGGAGTGTAAATATGAGATAACAACCTGTATAAGATTTATACAATAAAGATGCAGGTGGCTCTCTGCTCTGCCCCAAACTGCCTACTGCTGTTGTTAATGTGTTGGACACATGCATTCTTTAACCTTTGGACCTCACTCTCAAAAATCTTCCTTGGGCCCCCTGAGTAGGCTGACAACTGGTGTAGTCAGCAGGATGCTGAGGTGAGTGGTCCCATGGAAGCTGTGGGAACAGGAACTAAAAGCGAGGCGGAGCCCTGGGGAGTGGCTGATCCTGGCCTTGCCCTGGCTACCTTTAGCCACCTTCTTGGCAACTTAGAAGGCCCTGAAGGACTGGGAAATAGTCTGTTTGGAGCCTGGGGATGTCTTGCAAGCTTCAGGAGCAATAGACAAATTCCTCTACCTCATTGTGAAAGGCTGGCTTGGTTGTTCTTCACTCTCTTCCACCACATAAATTAAGAAATAGATGGTGTTGTCTGACAAGTAGACCAGCCACAGCAGATAGAAGAGGACCTTGAGCAATGGCTGGCTGCTGTGGAGCTCAGTTTGTGGGGAATGGGAAGCACTGCCTCCTCCAGAAATGTCTCCAGAAGTTTAAGTCTTCATGTCCAAGCAAACCCTCAGGAAAATCCCCTGGTTTTGCATGCTAGGTCAGCTATTTGTCAAAAAGTGGAGGTAGGGGAACCCCTAGCCCAGGCAGGAGGACCAGGAGAGCTGCCTACCACTACCCAGCACACAATGCGCATGACATATACAGCCATGGAGCTGAGGAGCTGGCAAAACAATTAAAGCAGATGCTGGGTGAAACAGTGCCTGTGTGACTGCTATGGCTATGAGAGGATGGGACTGTTAACATGCAGCTAAGCCCACAGAGATATCTCAAATAGCCAGCATGTCCTCTATGAGATGGGTTCTGCAGAATGTGCAGAGGAAACCCCAGAAGCAGGATATCAGATTGTGATAAGTTGGTTGATGGCAGCAGTTTGCCTGGTTTGGGAGAATACAGGTGACCCACCAGAGCAAGTCACTAGATGGACAACCTCTCAAGACTTGGTAACTGTGCTACAGGAAATGAGCATGCAGCAAATGATGTTGACATTGCAGCACCATAGCCCAGATGAGGAACTGCTGACAGCATGCATGAACTACATGACCCTGGAGCAGGCCAGCTGACATGTTCAGGTTGGTGCAGCCCTTCTAGCGCCCTTTACAGGTCACCCAATCCATGATGCAGCAGATGCTTGGGACAGGCTGGAAGATGTGGAAGTGAAGTGCCAAAGTAAGGCAAAATCTATAAAAACTGTACCAGCAAAGGAGAAAAGGAAAGGGGCCCTGGGCAAGTGGGGCCATTCCCCCAAGTACAGGCTGTGGGGCCACTGAAGATCAGTTAACACCAGATCTGGGCAGGCCTGCTGGCTGCTGGCCTAACTGCAGATAAGTTAGGCAGATTTGGATGTATTGCTGATGCTGTGGAGTCAGTTATGCCCTGAGCAGCAATATTAGCTGATGGGCAAGGGCCAGAAGGCCAAAGCATACCTGGTGAAGCAGGAAGAAGTGACTGGCCTCCTTTTACTGCAATTAGGAGGCAGGCCATGGTACCTGGGTCTTGAGGATCCCAGGAGAATGGAGCCACATGTGGAAGTGACTATGTACTGGTCTCCAAAAAATGTGCAGTGTGTACTAGCAGTGATACTGGAGCTGAGTCCACACTAATATATGGCAACCCAGAACATTTTACAGAACCTACTGCATGCATAGAAGGGCGTGGAGGTCACTATATCCATGGTTCACAGGTTCACATGACTTTGGGTATCAGGCAATTGACCCCACATCTGTATGATGTTTATGTTTCCTTGGTTGCTGAATACATGCTGAGGTTGGGCATACTTACTGTGCTAGCCTCAGCACCACACAGGGAGAATTCCAGTGGTGAATTTGCATGATAAAAACCATAGTTGGAAACCATCCATACCATGCACCACTGATTCTCCTACAGGCCACGTGGATTGTGTGCGTGAAGCAGACTGGCTGCCTGGAAGCCATGAGGAGATGAGACAGATTGTCTTGAAATTGGAAAATGCAGGGTTGATACACCCTGCTCAGAGCCCTTCAGTATGGCCCATACAGAAGCCAGAGGTCATGATAAATGACTGTGAAGTCTCACCCTGACACTAGCAGTCAGGACCATTTGCCTTCCCCCAGGAGGACAGGCAGTGGACCTTCCACAAGTTGCCACAAGGCCAAATTTGTGTTCAGGCCTAGTGAACTAGGACCTGGCCACCTGGGTCAGGCCACACTCTGTGTCACTCTTTTGTTTTGTTTTTTGTCTTTTTTTGAGACAAGTTTTCGCTATGTAGTTCAGGCTGGCCTTGAGCTCACTTTGTAGCACAGGCTGGTCTCGAACTCGCAGTGATCCTCTTGCCTCAGCCTCCCGAGTGCTGGGATTACAGGTGTGCACCACATGCCCAGCCAACTGTTTTGTACTGATATTATGTTAACCTCTGATTGACTTGCAGATTTAAAAGCCACTATTCAGTCTGAAGGAAGCTTTGCTAGTATGAGGGTGGGCAGTGGACAAAGACGAAGTCCAGGGAACTGGCCTGTCTGTCAAATTCTTGGATGTTACAAGGTTGAGTGTGGAGTGATAAATGATTGGACCGAGACCCACACAGAACCAGACCAGACATTGTGATGCGAAAGGAGTCTTTATCAGATGGGGGTGCAACACAGCGGGCTACCCAGTGGACCAAAACAGCCCTGAGCTGAGCAAAGCATGAGGTTTTTAAGGTCTTTTCCAGGGAGGGTGTCTGAGAGCCAGAACAGCCCGAGCAGGGTGGGTGGTTCTTTAGGGTTGAACATCTGGTCCTGCCAAAACAGATGAGGGCAGGGTTAGCCTTTGTGGCTGCGGGGAACTGAAGTGGAACAGGTAAGGAGGAAGAAATACTGAGAGTTAAGTTTTTCCTGCGGGGGACAGGGGCTGGCTGCCTTGTGACTTATCATTCCAGAGTTGATCTAACAGGGATGGGATGATATGTCTTCTCTATAGCTACTTCCTGCTAAGGAGGAGCATAGTTGTTTTGTCTGGGTCATCAGTCAGGACCAGCTGGAATGGAAATCTGAAAGAAGCATAACGTTAAAATTTGGATTGTTAATTTTTGAACTGTGTTGCAAATGAGGGAGAAAACACAGGGTGCTGTGAGAAGAGCACAGATGGCAGCAAGGTGTCCCAACAGTGGGAGTAGCCAAGAGAGGAGTCTCACCCAGATACTTGGCGTAGGAGAGGAAAAGTCATCATGGAGGTGTTGGGCTTGACCTCTAAGTAGCTGGATTTTTTCTTAGACAAGGCCTCACTGGTTGGCACAGATGCAGCATTCTTCTCCCAGGAAGAGGCAGGTCCCTCGTTTTCGGCAGTGAGCAGGTCTAGTGCCCGTGTAGATTGGGGTGAGGGAGAACTGGGAGGCAGTTCATGCTAGAGGGGTAGCAGGGATAGAGGGAGGAGTTGGACAGGAAGAAGTGATGGTGATGGAGGGGAGACCTGGAGCTGGAAATACGGGGCGGGGCTGTAGTCTGATTACAAGGAAGGGAGCTGGGGGAACTGGCTGATCCATAGCAGATGAGGTTAGCCCTGGGGAGGAGATAAAGCTGGGGGTTTGGCAAAGTGGGAGTTGGTTTGTGCATTGGGTGTTGGAATTGTGATACCAAAGGATGGTCACTACTGAGACATCCAATAAGAAGTCACAGATCCAGCATTCTGTAAAGTTGAAAGGGGTTTGTGGATAGTTTGTAGTAACATCCTGGTAAAATTAGCCAAGGCAGGGATACGAGGTAGAGAGAAGTTGAGCTAATTTTGGATTTCTTTGTAGATCTGGGAAGAGGGTTGTGGGGGGTGTATAGTTGGCGATAGATATGAACAAGCGGGCAGGGGTCGGTGCCATAAACATCTATGTGAAGGTAGAAGGTAAAGCCCTCCTCCCAAACCTCATCCCAGGGGTCCTTGATGATGATGTGAGTGGGATCGCAGATCCCCTGTGCACATAGGTCAGAGGTGGAGTGATTATTTTGGATTTCCCATTTGCCTCGGTAGGAAATTATTCCCCATTTCCTGTCTCATGATCTCCAGCTATTATAGGCTGAAATGGCTAGCCAGGAAGTGCAGAGTCCTAGTAGGCCAGAGCGCTCTGGGGTGTCTGTTCCCCTGGTGTGGCAAACATATTTGTTATAAGTAGAATAGGCCCGCTCAGTGTCTAGGGACCCACAGGCTCCTTGAGCACAAGCATCAGTATGGAGAACTATGTGTGATTGACACCCTTGGGGAGGGCAATCTGTGAAGTTAAGCTATGTTCCGCTGGCCATAGCCCTGAAATGCCAGTGGGTTGATGGTGGAGTGGGGTGGGGTGGAGAGTGGACCCCGGGTAAAGAGAATGAGGGCTATTGTTGCTTGGGATAGCGGGGAGCTGCCACTGAAGGAGAACATGGGTGGGTGATAAAGTGTGAGCTTCCCTTTTAGGGCTTTAGAGAGGGGCATGCTTAAGGTGTGACAGGTGGACCCACATTGGCCTGTACAGCAGCTTGGCCACAGCTGGCATACTCAGGATCACGGTGTGTGGTCTGCTCCAGCAGGGTCGAGTGGCAGAGGGTATAAGATCTTTGAGGAACACTTGATCACCAGGCTGAACCTACAAAGGGCCTGACTTTTTGTCAGGCTTTGGTGAATGTTGGTCTGCATAGGATCGGAGGAGGTGATGGGTAAGGGAGAGAAGGGGCAAGTAATTAGCGAGAGGGCTTGGAGCAGCTGGGGAAGCTGGAGGAGAAAAGGGCATCCGTACACGAGTTCAAAGGGGCTGAGGCCAGAGGGTTGGCGAGGGGCAGCACGAAGCCAGGTCAGGGCCATAGACAGGAGGGATGGCCATGACTACTGAGTCTCTATTGAGAGCTTAGAGAGATGCACCTTAAGGAAATGGTTAACTTTTCTACCTTACCTGAAGACTGAGGACAGTAGTGAGTGTGCAGGGCCCAGTGGATGTTGAGGGCCTGTGAAACTTGTTGGGTGACTTTGGAGATCAATCCCAGTCCATTGTCTGACTGGATGGATTGGGGTAGGCCAAAACAGGGAATGATTTCTGTGAGAAGGGTCTGTGTGACAGTGTCTGCTGTTTCATGTGAGGGGGGGAAGGCTTCTATCCATCCTGTGAATGTGTCCACCCAGGCGAGGATGTATTGGAGTTTTTTGTGCCTGGGCATGTGGGTAAAGTCAATTTGTCAGTCTTCTCCTGGCAGTGTTCCCCTAAACTGATGTGGGAAAAAGGTGAGGGGAGGTTGGAGAGAGCCTTGTGGGTTAGTTTTGGAGCATACTATGCATCATAAGATGTCCTGTAGTAAGGGGGTTAGGCCAGGATAGAAGATGATGGGGTCTAGGAGCTTTTTGAGCAGTCTCCAGCCTGTGTAGAGAGTTGTGTAGTTGGTTAAGGAGCTGTCGGGCATGGTCATCTGGAAGACAGTACTTTCCATCCAAGAGGAGCCAGCCCTCTGGGCCAAGGGAAGCATCTTTTTGGGACAGTTGCTTAAGCTGTGTGTCTGAGTAGGTGAACCCAGTGGGATATAAAGGAGGGGCGACTAAGGCCTGTGTATATGACACAGTGTGGTTCTTTTATTGCCCATTCCTCCTTCAACCCCTTCTTCTCCTTATGAAAGCTTTGTTTCCTTCTCTTCTCACCATTTTCTTCTTTTCCCTTCTTCCCTTTCTCCCTCCTCCATCCCTAATTCCCCATCCATTTGAACATTTTCTTCCTATTTCACAATATCTATTATACATTTTAGGCCTTACTTACACTTTCACTTTTCCATACCAGAGAGACAATACAAATGTCAAACACAAAATTAAAATTATCCCAAAGGCTATGTGTATAAATTATATATGAAACAAAAATAAATTTCATGTTTAGACTTGGGCTCCATGCCCAAGATAACTTATTATACATATGCAAATTCCCCAAAAAACAAAAACAAACTCCCAATAGTTCTGTGTAAGGGATACTGAATACATAGACAGTTAATTAAGAATCTCAAAAAAGACATAAAAGGGGTGACCAAAATATACAGCTAATACTTAAATTTTTTAAATGTACTATAATGAAAGATATATTGCCATTAATCTTCAAAATACACCTCCTTTCTTCAAACACACTCCTCCATTTGTTCTTGCCATTTCTGAAGCATTTCTAGAGTCCTCTTTTATGTCTTAATAAGTTGTGATAAAAAATGCAGTGAATGCTGCTGCTGAGTGCCATCCAGTGGAGAGGCAGCTCATAAATACATTATGGTGTGTCCTTAGTCACCAGACCTGAACCCTTGTGACTTCTGACTCTTCCCCCAAAGTCAAAATGACCATGAAAGATAAATAGTTTGAATTGATTCAGGACATTGAGGTGACCACAACAACTCAACTAAAGACACTTATAAAAGAGGACCTCCAGAACTGTTTCAGAAAATGGCAACAATGATGAATTAGGTGTATTCAAAGCAAGGAGGAACTGGGTGTGTTCGTGCACATCTCTAGACCCAGTACTTGGGAGGTTGAGGCAGGAGGATCTCTGCAAGTTTGATACTTGCCTGGGCAACATAGTGAGTTCAAGGCCAGCCTGAACTACATAGCAAAACCCTGTCTCAAAAAACCAAAACCAACCAAACAAAAACTATCTAATTGATTGGTTTAGCACAGTTTTGGGTGTGTGTAGATCATTGACTTGCTGAGATGGAAGACCCTCCATGTGTGGGGCTGGCACCAACAGGCCTGTATCCTGCATAGAATGAAGAGAGAAAGATAGATGATTTGCTTCTGCTTCTTCAGAAGAACTCTCATCTTTGCCATCACCTTTGAACGTCCATGTTCAGCCTTCCAGCACAGGCCCTTCTGTTTCCCAACACACTCTCACAGGACACTGTAGTGAGGGCCAGGCCTCAGATTCTGATGGGCTCCTTTAGGTCTCCAGTGACCTGGAGATCTAAAGTGGCCCTTCTGTGTTCTTCTACACCTGACTGCGGATGGCACTGTAAGCCTCTGCGGTAAATCCTTTGTATGTCATGTATACCTACATACATGTAAATTAAATCTGTTCCGCTAGTGAACCCCGGGGCAAAGTCCTCTAGCTTCTGTGCAACCTCAGATGAACGCCTTCACGCCTCCCTCTTGCGAAGAACCCAGAGTGGAACTGCAGAGGTGGTGTGGCATGAAGACGCTGAGGAGAGGCCTGCTGGGCTGAGCTGTCCACTGCTTCCTCACTGGAAGGTTACTGAATGTCGCTGTCCAGGTTCGCACAGCTATGAAAATCAAGAGCTCCTAACTCACGCTCTTGTAAGAATTACCACACTGTGTAGGTAAGTATGTATGTGCGGGATGGCTGATATGGTTGCACTGTTGTCTCATGTCATTTTGATGTGGGAAACAATCGATGATTAGTTGTTTGATCAATCTTGTATGTCTATTTGTATTGTCCTGCGTATACACTTTGAAACTACCAACGTGTACTACAACAACCATTGTTGATCCCCTGCCACCATATCTGTAGTTCGGTTTTTGTACTGTTCTTGTGCGACTGTGTGTGTGTTTGTTAGTGTTTTTGTTCTTTTACTTTTAAAATTAAAAAAAAAAAAAAAGAATTACAGCAGGTAAAGCGCCTCCAAGAGGCCCTGGCCTGACATCCCCTGCTTCCTCTGCTGGCCGGCCTGGGGCTCAGTCTCCTAGAGGACTCCGCAAGGGTACCTACACTGGCCACCAAACCCTCTATGGCGGACCCCAACTCCCACTGCCACGCCCACTCCCTCGCCCGCCCCTCAGGAGGGCCAGGGCGGGCGACTCCTCCGGCCCAGCCCTGGCCACGCCCTGGCCACGCCCTCCACACCTCTCGCACCACCCCTGGCCCAAACAGGAAGGTCCCGCCCCGTGGGCCACGCCCACGCCGCGAGCCACGTGCCTCGCCATCTCCGCTGGGGCCGCCCCGCCCCCGGCCTCTCAGTTGCCGCGGACGCCGTGCTCGCTCATGGAGTCGCCATTTTGCTGCTAAAGACGCCGTCTGGAGACCCAGCGCGTTCTTTCTTCGACAGCCTAGGCTGCGGCGGGGCCGGGGCTGGGGTCTGGGCCAGGTAGGCGGGCGGGAGCCAGCGGCGAGCAGCGGCGCGGACCGGTGGGCTCCGACGGTAGCGAGCGCAGGTGCTACGAGCAGGAGTCCTCCCGCGAGGTCGGTCCGGGCGGCGGCTGGCGCGGCGGTGGGGGGCCTGGCCTGGTCGGTGGTCGGCTCGGCCCGGCCTGGCGCGCGACCCCTTGGCTCCCCCGACCCCTCCCGGCGCTGTCGGGAGTCCAGCCTGACGCGGGACCTGCGGCGGGGCGGCCCGGGTCCAGCAGCCAACCTGGGGTTGCCGCGCCTGACCTGGCCTGGCCTGGCCGAGCCGCGGACCGGTCCCCAGCGCCGCCGGCTCAGTCCGTGGGGGGCAGCGCCCTGCGGAGATTGGGAGAGGACGCAGGTTGTAGCGAGATAGTGCTTACTGTGCTGCTTGAAAACGTTTGCCCCGGTCTGTTACACTGATAAGGGTTTTTCTTCGAATACTGGCACAACCTGGGTGTTTAGGTTTTATCAGGGAGAGGATGCGAGTGAGGAGGCATGAGGAGGTGTGATCAGGAGTGTTTACAGTTTTAATGCACAAATAAAAACAATCCACCCACATTATTGAACCCTGCTAAAGAATACCGTTCTCGTACCTGTTAGTTCTCCACTGTCTCGTCATTGTGACCCAGTTCTGTTCACATCGTTTATCTTTGGATAGTGCTGAATATTTATATCGTATGTATATGTATACTTACTTCGTTACCCCGTTACTGACCATTTACCCAAGTCTAGTTCCTCCTCTTAGAAAAATGTTGCGTTGCGCTTGTAGCTTTTTCTTTGGGATAAATTCCAAGAACTGCAAATACTAAATCAAAGTTCTGCGTTCTTTCGGTGGCATTTGATATGAATTGCTTTCTAAACAAGGCATGTTTGCAATAGACATCTTTAAAAATCTAGATATTTCTCGAATTATTTGTGTGTTTGTAGTTCACCAGTGTTGAGTCATTTTCTGTGCGGTTTGAGAGACAGGCCACACAGCCTGCTGTTGGATACAACTGACAATTTGCTGTTGGATACAACTGACAAATTACACCCAGGCTGAGCTCTGCCCCCTGGTGCTTAGAACAGCCATAAGTGTCTTCATCTCATTGAGCTGTATAAAATAGTTTTAGTTCTAGCACCTTCTTTATTAGTCCCTGCCTTTTCATTAGCAAACAGTTTCCAGTTGCATTTGTTTATCATTGCAACCATGAGGTGAGGTTTATTCAACAAACATTTGTAGAGCTTCAACCATGGGCCAACTGCTGTTTTAGCCAAAGGGTATCTAGCAGAAAATACAATAGTTAAAAAAAAATCCTCTGCTCTGCCTGGACTTTAAATTTTAGTGAGGGAAGCTTTTTACCACACTTACATCTCTGGTCTGAGGCCCAGTAAAGCCAAGGGATATGCCCGAGGCCTGGCAGCTAATGACTAAAAGGCAAACCCAGATCTTCACCTCCTCTGGGCATCTTTAGATGACATGTATATACAATGGATTTGTTTTTAGAGAGAAACTGTATAGTTTAGTGCAAACCCTCCTCATCTGCAATATAAATCACATCAGGATAACCCAAAAGTAAGCACAGATGGACATTTCTATTTGTATGTGTGTGATGCTGGGTCTAACCCAGGGCCTTCCACATTAGATGAGTGCTGTAAAAGCCCCAGAGTCTGGTTTTTAAGTGACTGCTACTCTGTCCAAACCAAGTGACCACATTCAGTATGATTTTCATTCAGGAATAACAGATTCTTAGATCTCATTTAAAGAGGAGTATGAGTTGCCCTTGAAAAGGGGCAGAGATTCTCTGGAAAGAATGCCTTTTCACATTCTATAAATCTCACACATCCTTGAGTAAATTTAGGCTAAACGTAAAAGTAGTGTGTGGGGAAAAAGTGGAACTGTATTCTCCATTTCACATTAAAACCGTATGTTAACGAGCCACCCCTTGCAGCTTTACCCTAGTGATCATCATGTTTCTAGGGCTAGCCTTGAAAACTGACTTTTCCCCTTTTTTGGAGACAGGCTCTCACTATGTAGTTCAGGCTGGCCTTGAACTCACTATGTAGCCCAGACTGTCCTCAAACTCACCGCTATCTTCCTGCATTAGCCTCCCGAGTGCTGGGGTTACAAGCATGTACCACCATACCTGGCTCAAAACTTACTTTTCTTGAAGCTTGATAAAGAGTGCAACTAAAATTTCCAACAAGAGAAAGGAGAACTAAAGCTAAAAACAGCCTTATACTTGACCATTTTTTGAAATGAATAGTCACAGAGCACAACTATATTGACAGCCATTTCTAGACGGGTGTTCTCCCTCACCATGCCATTTCTGAGGATGGTCTTACATGAGGGCTTTTGGAGGAGTCAGGAGTGTTGTGTTTTGTTTTGGGAGGACAGACAGTGGAACCCAGGGCTCTGGGTCCACACGAGTTGAACTCCAAGGCCTGGGAGAATTTATTTTGTTTCTGTTTTCTGTACTGGACCTGTACACTCTGTTCCTAAACACAGGGGATTGACTGAGAGACACTAACAGAATGTCTAAGGTCCCTCTCCTCCAAGCTGTCTCCTATGGTAAGCAAATGGATCTACACTTGAGCTACACCCTAAGGCCTTACATTAGGATTTGATTATTGAAGCTGGTGTCTGGAGATTAGAACTTCTGAGACTTGCAGTCAAGATAATGCAGGGTACTTGAGCTATGAGTGATAAGGAAAATCTTCAGGAAATACCCTGCAGAGGGCAACGTGGCTAAGAGCTATCTCTGAAATGAGGATTGGAGGCTGTTTTGTAAATTTTAAGGGAGAGAGAGCCAGTGGCTAGAGGCCACAGGGAGAAGTCTCAGAGTGTTGAAAGGGAGAAGGGAAGCCTCATGCAGGGGCTGTTCAAGTTCTTTGAAACAGTTCCTTGTCAGGAGTCCTACAGATAGGCTTCCAGCAACAGATGGAGAGGTGGACCACATTACCTCTGAAGATACCTTATACCTACACTGTTTTCTGTCTTTCCAGCGCCTTTCATGAACACCTGTGGTTTTAGGAGCTTCTGGAGGTTAAAGAGTATAAAAAGATGGTTGCCCAGGCATATTATAGTACAGTAATTGGTAGATGACCAAGATATTAGAAGTTGAATCTCTTGGGATGTGTTCTGTATGCAGGGCCTATGTTAAGTGATTGGCAGGAATCTTACCAGTAACCTAGTGGGGTCTGTTTTTCAGTTTGCATGGATGAGGGAACTAAAGCTAAGAGATTTTATGTAAGAGAAAGTAGTGGCCAAGACACAAACAGGAGTTGGACTCCAAGGTCTGGGAGAATTCGTTTTGTTTCTATTTTCTGTACTGGACCTGTACACTCTATTCCTAAACATGGGGTTGACTGAGAGACACTAACGGAACATCTAAGGTCCCTTCCCTCCAAGTGTCGATGAAGTGTCACTTCTTTCATTTACACCATTCACTGTGCCGTGATTCTCACCAGGCTTCCCAGTTCCTGTGCTCTCCTATAAAGCAGGGACTGGCAACCTTCTCTGTAAAAAATATTTTACAGATAATATTTTAGGCTTTGTGGGAAATACTTACATTGTATCCAAAAATAAGTTGTAAACAACATGGCTAAGTTTTACAAAAGCAAGCTTTGGAGGGACCTAATTTAGCTTGTGGACTGTATTTGCTGATCCCTGCTCCAAAGCCACTTTGTGTGGTAGACACTATTGGTCCCTTTTGGATTTTAGGTTTTGATCATTTATGCCTACATTTCTGTTTGTAATTTTTAGGCTTAAGGTAAACTGCACTGTTATCCTTGATAAGATTTTCTGTTTTGGAAATCCTGAGCTGTCAGCATAAGCATGCCCCACAAGGGAGGGGGCTGGACCTGCACAGACCTGCAGTTTCCGGGCCAGCTGGTGGAGTGGTACACCAGCTGCCTGCACCCAGGCAGTTCCAGTGCCTGTGTGTATGTGAACAGGAGGCCTGCTTAGGACTGTAACTTGTGCAAAGGTGGCATGTCTAGACCATGGAAGACTCGGCAGCAGTTAGACTAGGCCTATATCTTCCAACCCAGGTTGCTATCATAACATTGTTCAGTGAAGAGACAAATTAAACATTGGTACAGTGTGCTAGCAACATTGTATGTAATTTTTGTCCATGTTTTTTATAGAGGTCACCTGTGTAAATGCATACACGAAAGATAGAAAAGGCCTGTGTCCACAGGCCTTTGTGTCCACCTCAAAGTGATAAGAACCCTCACTGCTGGGAAGGATCCTGGGATTGGTGCTTTAACTATCATGTCTTACAAGGAGGATGTGTTGGTATATTACTTGAATGATTAAAATTTAAGAATAACAAAGCAGTCAGCTCATTTTCAGCCCAGTTTTCAGCCTATTCTTTGCAGACCTGCTCCCAAGTAAACATGCAACCAAGAAAAGGCAGTGGGCTTGCTGGCAACTTGTCCTGCCCCCCAAGCCACTGGACTGTGGCCAACCTGTCCAGCCTGGCACCCTCATTGCATAAGCAAGACTTAGTCCCGAGTGATCATAACCTTGAAACCAGGGCTCTTTATATTTTTATCCTGCTGCCTATTGTTTGTGTGGTCACTTTACTCCAAGGTTATTATCTTGTGTTCCAGTTACAGGAAGAGGATGACAAGGTCAGTTGTAGATAATGACAGAGGTGCAGCTAAAAGGTGGGGGATGTTTGACGGGAAACAGGTATTACAGAAAAAGCCAGGTATAGACGGGTCATTTGTTCTTTGTTTAAGGATCAATCAGCCCATGTCCTTGCTAATGGCTCTGCCATTTTTCTGTGTGTTGATCCAGGAGGACTTTTGTTGTCAGAAAACAAAGGAGGTTGTCCATTATTGACTTTAAGCAGCAAACAGTAAAACACTGAGCTCTTCAGCTCCACCTTTCTTGTAAGTTTATTATTTATTCACAGTGGTTATGAAAACTAATTACATCACTTGGTAACATATCCATCAATTTGGAACCCTAAAATGCAAATACATTCTTTATTCTTATATATATATATCATTCTCCCTCTAACATAAAAGACACTATTATGGTGAAAACCGCTTTCCTTCAGTGAATGTTATTTGCTATTAAAAAGAATCCATTCAGATATATTTTGTATCATATGGCAATTCTTAGTACATATTGTATCTTTCTAGGCTCATAATTGGAAAATCTAGAAGGTTTTGATGTTTTGTGTGGCGCCACCTGAATTGGAAACCAAGATGAACATAACCAAAGGAGGTCTGGTATTGTTTTCAGCAAATTCCAATTCATCATGTATGGAACTCTCAAAGAAAATTGCTGAGTGAGTTATAATTTTACCATTGAAATCTGCAATTATTGTGTGATGTTTTAAATTTGATAATTGGGTTAGCAATGACTTAAGCTTAAAAGCAGATGTTTTATAGTTAGTCTGTGTATCATCTATAATATTAAGGGCTCACCTTTTCATAAACTGTCACAACTCCTGCATAATCATGCAGCAGATGTCCATTGAATGCCTCATAAATGTTAGGCATTGTGTTTGAGGCAATATGTATAGCATTATTTAAGTATAATGGACAGGGATGTGAGTGTATAGTGTGTGAGAATAGTTTATAGCTTACTGTTCAGTATAATTCTACATACATACATTTATTAAACAAATTTGAACCCCTGCTGTATCTGACACTTTGGTGTAGATGTTAGGGGTTAATGATGAGTAGACTAGCCAAGATTCTTCTGTAGGAAATGTACATTTTCGTATGGGAGCCAGATACAATATTCAAGCCAAATGCAATCATCAAGGTAATTTTACATAGCAGTGATAATGCCATGAAAAAGAGCAGTGTGACAGTAAAGGTGGGCAAGGCAGGTTGTTCTGCCTTACCTAGGTGCTCCAACTACCTTTTATAGTAAAGAGATGAGCTGGTTGTGGTGGTACGTGTTTGTAATAGGAGCACTACCCAGCACTAGGGAGGTGGAGACAGCAAGATTGCAGTGAGTTCAAGAACAGCTACCGGGAGTTTGATGAGCGCCAGAGCTACATAATGAGCTCTGCTAGCCTGAACTACATAGCGAGTCCCTGTCACAGAAAGAAAGAAGGGAAGAAGCGAGGGTGAAGAAGAAGGAAAAGGCGGGGAAAGAAAGTGGTGTGTGAATTGAGATGAGCCATCAAGTGCAGGTCTGGGGGCAAAGTCCTCCAGGTAGCAGGATCAGCAGGTCCCAAGACCCTCTAATGTGGAGGAGGAGGTACTGATGTATGTCAGAAATGTGGGCTGCAGGGTGTAAAGACCAACAATGTGACTGGCAGGGCAGGCAGAGCTGGACTACATAGGCCTTGAGTAGACATAGGGGTGGAGGGTAGACAGGGGACTGACAGCAATTTCATATTGACTTTAAATTCTGTAATAGGAATAACTTTTACTTTTATCATCCTTAAGTAGAGATGTTGGGTCTGTTCTATTACCTTCTCAGCTTTCCCTTCTTTCTCTTCTCCAGGCGCCTGGGGGTGGAGATGGGTAAAGTGCAGGTTTACCAGGAGCCTAACCGAGGTAAGCTACCTTGTACATGGGTACTTTTAATGTTTTGTGAAATATGGCATAATGACTCAGGCTTTCATTCTCCACCACTGAGACACTTTGATTCAATTATCCAGTACCATCAGCAGGCAGTCAGGCAGGCAATGTAGAAAGGAGTGGTTTATTTTAAGTCTCACTAATACTGACTAGATAGATAATCCTGGTGTAAGTCACATCTAGGGGCTTGGACACTAGTTCTTAGACCTGATTCAATAAAAACTGCATAAATATGCAAAACTGTTAGTTGACTGAATGAAAACAGTTGCTCAGTTCTTAGTTGAATTCACATTACCTTAGGCCGATGAATAAATCCTGTGTGTCTAATTTTAGTTGGTTTCATTATACAGTTCAGGCTGGCCTTGAACTTACTTTGTAGCCCAGACTGGCCTCGAATTCACAGCGGTCCTCCTGCGTCAGCCTCCCAAGTGTTGGGATGACAGGCATGTACTACCACGCCTGGCAAGGCTCTTCATTTTTAAGAGATGGTTTCTCTAAAGGTGGGCTTTAACTCTTGGGCTCAAGCAGTCCTCTTGCTTTAGCCTCCTAAGTAGCTGGGATTGTAAGTGCACATCACCATCCTAAGCGGTTTTTTTTGGTGCCAGGATGGAACACAGGCCCCATGTATACTAGGTACTTACACACTGTACCACTGAACTATATCCCTGGCCCCTGGTTGGTTCTTTATGTCCACTTAGGGTGCCATGTGTTAGACTTTTTGGTCTTGTTAGAAATTTTTTACTCAGTTTCTCTTGTCACAATCCTGTGTGTTATTTAATCTTTATAATTTCATTTGAAATGATAGATACGTGGTGTACAGCCCACATGAAGAGTTATACATATTACTAATCTTTCTGGACTGTGAATCCATTAGGCTGTTTTGAGGATTGACTGGAATAATCTATGTACCTCACATAGTTCTTGGCATAGTAAATAAATACCTGTTCCCTTTCTTCTCACTACAGATTTTATCAAGTATTTAAATATTAGAGAGTTTTCAAGAGGCTTTGGTAGACAGGCACAAGTTTGTTTTTCTCTACTGATTTCTCCAGTACTACCTCCCATCCCACAAGGTCCCCCCACTGTCTTTGGTAGAGAAAAATGTGACCAAAGAAATAGGAGCTGGGGATCTGAGGAACATTCTCCACTAAAGAATATTGGATCAAAAAGGAATTATAGTCATGTGTGGCCTGGGGAGGCTGTTCCACCTGCCAGATTTATGAATGGAGTGTTTACTTCATGTCTGTTGGGAAGAAAGGAGGGAACTAAAATTTGAGGAATCCTGTCACCACTAGATGCTGAAAAATGAAGTTTAGGGATGATTTTAGGGCATGAGATGCCAGAAGTAGCAGCATCAAGATTCAAATCCACATCTCCCTGACTCTAAAGGTCATTTTCTTAGCATCATACCTCATTGTTTTATCAATATTCATTCTGTTCTAGCCAGCATTTTAAAAAAAAAAAAATACTACTATGAACACCCATGTGTATATCTGCCCCCTATATTCTATAGTTAATATTCTGCCATTTGAGTTTGTGTTTGTGAAACTATTTAAAAGTAAACTACAGACATCAATACACTTAATTCCTGGATATTTGATCACATATCTTCTAGGAGTAAATCCATTCTTTTACAGAAATACAGTATTTTATAATTTTTAAAGAAATTAACAGTAATTCTTTCATCACATAATACTGGTCTGTCTTCAGATTTCCCATTGCCCTAAAAGGCCTTTGATAGCTGCTTTCCCCTGCCCCAAAGTCCTGTTAAAGGAACCTGAGACTTTGCACTTACTAGGGAAGCACTGTGTCACTGAGCTACACCCCCAACCCTACCAACCCTATAGTTGTTGCCCTCCTCACCTCCCCCACCCTAGCCAAACTAGGATTAGCCAAAGTAGGATTCTTAGTTCAAGCAATCTGGTCTTTATGTCCCTTTAGCCTTTCATCACTTCTAGAATAGTGGCTTCATTTTTATGCCATTGACTGAAGAGAGTGTCTTGTAGAATGTCCCATTCTGATTTTGTCCGTTTGCTTCCCTATGATGATCACAATGTTTTGAGAGTTGAGAAACTAGATCTTATTTCCCCTTGTTCTCACAGCATACGTCATTTTGTACATAAGTCCTCCAAAGACACTGATTATCAATGAGCATATCAATTACATGTGCATGCATTATAGCACAGCACTCAGCAGTGTATTGATTCAGTTACTTCATGAGAAATGGAATTCTCACTTAAGCTATCTTTTAATGAAATGTATTTTTAAAATGTGATTAATGGTGATTGGTATGTTTATTATCTATTATAGCATTTGAAACTTGATGAATTCTGTAGTAGTTCCAGTTTCCATGTTTTATAACAATGGGGAATGATGCAGACACTTTGCATATTTTTAAAAATTTCAGCTATATACGCTCCCTTCCCCTTTTTCCCTTTTCCTGCCAGAAACAAGAGTACAGATTCAAGAGTCTGTGAGGGGAAAAGATGTTTTCATCATCCAGACTGTCTCAAAGTAAGTAGTTACTGAACAGGTGTTTTTGCCTTCTGAGTTGCTATCTGTGCAGAAGTGTTTAGAATAGTAAGAGCTGGCTAGCCAGGAAGAATTAAGAGAACCATAAAATTAACTAGTTTTTCTGGCATAACTGCTGATTATTATGTTTCTTTCCCTTTTTTCTTTTTTGATTCCCTTTCTATCCTTCTCTCTTTTGTGTCTTGGGGCAGGGTCTCACTATGTTGCCCAAGTTGGCCCCAAACTCCTGTACTCAGGTGATCTCTCTGCCTTAGCCTATGAGGTAACTCAGACTACCATCCGTGCCGCCACACTCAGTCCTCTGTGTTCTTAAAGCATGGAAATAATCAAGTTTCCGAGTAGAGCCTCTTAGTAGTAGGCCCATTAAGTTTCCCAACAATCAATACCCCAAATTTTTTTCTAAGCTTAGGATCAAACCCAGGGTTTTACACATTCTAGACAAGTACTCTACTGCTAAGTTATACCCCCAGACAATAATCAGAATTTTATAAAACTTGCAAGAAAGTACTTCTGTTTCTCCCTTTCAAAAGGGGAGGGGGAAGCTGGGTGAGGGAGAGTTTTGGAAAGGGTTTTTAAAGCTTTCACTGTGGATAATTTAAAAGCAACCACCTTTATTATTTTGTTACATAAATTAAATGAGCTGAAGAGATGAAAGGCTGGACTGAAGGAGCATGTACTTCCATCAGTGTGCATGTGTCTGGGAAGGGTGAGCTGAATGCAGAAGGTGCAGTGTAGTGGCCTGTGCCACTTTTCAATCAAGCAGCACCTGGAGGGGAGACAGGTGCATTTTCACCATGCATTTGTGCCCAGAAAGTCCTTCCCTCAGAACAGTTGTTTTTTTCTCTCTATAATGGCCTAGCCAAACCTTCAGTCCTGCATTTTCCAACTCAACAGTGGTCCCCTCGTTCCAGCTTAATCCTCCTGCAGATGAAGTCTCCCTGGGGTAGCTGCAGGAACTCACTACTGGAAGGTGGAGGGTCGCTCAGCTTATCCCTGTAGAAGCTGTGAGTGATAAGGATCAGAGACCCTCAGTGCCCAACCTGAGCCGGGCAGAATGGGCTGTACAGGGATTAGAAACTCACCCTTCCATCTTGATCTTGCCCCCTCTCTGTAAAGATACAAGAGGGACAGAATATACTATTTGATGTGAGCATTCCTGAGAATCATAAGATGTAAGAAGAGGACTTTTTCTGAATTCCTCTTATCTGCTTAACATCAGAACCTTCCAAAGAAGTCATGTCCTAGATCTCCTCCCTGAAGTTTGAGAGTTTTCCAGCTAAGAAAGACTGACTTCTGGCATGAAGCTAGAAGAGAAAACGCACCAAGATAATTAGTCACCTAAACACATCATCACACAAGTGTGCCCCTTCTCCTGTCAGCTCTCCTAAGGACTTACTTGTCTTTGCAGAGTCACTTCTTGCAGGGAACTTAAGGGCCCTTTCTCCTCTGTCTCCCCAAACTCTAGCCACTACTTTGAGCCATATTTTCTGTGAGCCTGCCCTTTTGCAAATGGAAGAACTGAGGCCTCAGAAAAAATTTTCATGTCTAGAGGTCAGTTTGGATAGTGCATCATTTTTAGCTTAGAGTCTGGATTTTCTGCATGCTGAATATAGATAGATACAGAAATATATATAGAAAAATAGCAAAGAATGAGAAAAAACAAATTCCAGGAAATTTCCTCTTGGAACAAATATACTTTCACTGAAATTGTCTGTGTTGGTCTTATATTTCATCGGGGTGAAATCACAGAATCCCACCTGTCCTTGGAAAAGGGGTGGCTGGTACCTGTTGTTACATCCCATCCCTGGTGAGCACATATGCCGTGAGGGGGGCTTGGCTGGCCTTTCATGTGGTGCTCTTGCTTCCACTTCTGCTGAACTTCAGGGTCCTCAGGAGAGCTGAGTGTGGGGGCACCAAGTGCTTGCTGTCCCACTGCCACTCTCCTGCTGTCCAGGCGTGCACCTAAGCCAGGTGCTGTGGAAGACCTGCCTGAGCCTGAGCCACACACCCAGCACCAGGAAGTGAGCATGCAGGCTGCCCTGACTCCCAGGTATCTGCAGTTATGTTTCCTCAGAGCCAAGTGTGGTTCCAGAGAGGCTGTGTAGATTGCTGGGGGAGACATTAGACGTTAGCGACCCCATTAATTAGGGCTTTGGAAGGGCTGGGAATATAGCTCTGTGGCATAAGCGCCTGCCTGGCAAGTGTAAGGTCCTGAGTTGGATCCCCAGTACCCAAAAAAAAAAAAAAATTAGGGCTTTGGAAAGGTGATTGCTTATCCTTCCCATTTTCCAGACATTCATTTCTTTATTTTTACTGACTTTTATTTCAACACTGTTGTCATCTGTTTTCCTGTAATTCAGACAAGACTTTGATCATTTGATTTGAGGGTGGAAAGCCTTGTTCTTTGGTGCTTAGTGTTTGGGAGCCTTGGAGTGACTTTGTACTCATTGTCAAATCCTCTGTCTCATCCTTTCACAAAGAATACTTTTCTCACATTTGAGTTACTTCATCAGGGGCCAGTCTTCTCACTACATAGCAACAGAAAACCTGCTTACCCAAATGTTCTGTGTTTCACGCAGTCATTCACAACTATCTGTGGAATGTTTGCTCTATGTGAGTTGGAGTTACAGGTGTGTGAGGTACCTTTGTAATCAAATCAGGCAAAGATCTAGTCTCTGTGGAGTTTTATGTTCTAATGGAGGAAGAGATGGACAATGGAATTAATAGATGATCCAGTATGTCAGAAGGTGATAAGTAAAACGGCATGGCAAGGAATTGGGAATCATGGGGGTGAGAGGGCAAGGGAGCAGACGGCAGATGCATTGTGGATGGTAGCATTGGAGCATCTAGCCCCACAGGGAAATCCTGTCAAGTGTCTCACACCCTTCGGTGGCATTCTGTATCTGTTTACAGGGATGTGAACACCACCATAATGGAGCTCCTGATCATGGTGTATGCATGTAAGACATCTTGTGCCAAGAGCATCATTGGCGTGATCCCATACTTTCCTTACAGCAAACAGTGCAAGATGAGGAAAAGAGGCTCCATTGTCTCTAAACTGCTGGCTTCCATGATGTGCAAAGCTGGTAAGAGCAGCAGATCTTCTATAGCTATGGGGCCTGGAGGTTTTATTTTTACCTTAGAAATCCCAGGGCTGAGGATACAGCTCAGTGGTGCAGAGCCTTACTGGCAAGTACAAGATGCTTAGTTCAGTCCCCAGTACCCCATACCCCACCTCCAAAAAGGAAATTTCAAACCATCATCTTAACTAAATTAAAATGCCAGAGTAGAAATAGTGGCACAGCTTTTAAAGACAGCTAGTTTGCACACTAGTCTACCCTTTCCCAGAGAGATATGTGCCAGGACCTTCAGTAGTGCCTCAAACGTGGATAGTACTAAGCCCTGTATACAAGCATGACCTCACTGTGATAGTATATCTGATAACCAAGATAGCTACTAAGTGACTAACAGATGGGTACCATTTCGAGCATGGATACATTGTGCCTGGCAGGACATAGTGGGAGGCGTGAAATTTAATCACACTCCCCGAATGATGTGCAGTTGAGAATTTATGAATCACACATTTCTGGAATTTTTCCACTTAATATTTTTGGACCATGATTAACAGAAATTGCCAAAAGTAAAACCACAGGTAAAGGGGGGCTACTTTACAGAATTCTTTGTTTCCAGCTCCCTAAACACAGAGGTAATGTGGATGGCTTTTGTTTTCCTTTTTTTGTGGTTTCACATATTTAAAATTTTTTTTTCATCAGTACATGTTTGCAATACATAACAACTATATTCATTGTAGGGAGTTGGTACATGTATGTCACTCCTTAATCCTTTTTACTTCCCCTCCCTCCCTCTTTCTCCATCTCTGGATCCCTTTTCCATCTTTAAAGTCTACTAAATTCTTTGTTTAAAAACTATATTGAAATGACAGTTTTACAGCCATGTGGACATTGTTTCAAAAGGAGAAGTCATAATGCTGGACCCAATGCAGCAGCTGTTTGTGTCTTGGCCTTTCCCTTTCCCTGGGACTAATAGACAGGTTTTGTAAACCATGCATATTATTTTGTGTTGAGCATCCTCAGGTAACAGCCTAAGTATTTTCTCCTTCTTTCTAAATAAATGTCAGAGTTTCCTTGTGTTTGGTTATTGTATGTGTGTGCACATTGCTGTATGTCTCTGTGCTTGTGCATGTATGTATGTGATTAGAGAGGGCACGTATTATAGAGCATTTGCACAAAGAAGAAGATTAAAAAGCCTGTGCATCACTACATTTTAACACAGACACTTGTGTGGAATAGTTTCTAGGCTAGCTTCCAAAGTAGGCAAAAACAAGAAAAGTTTTGAAAAACTCAAACCCTAGCATCCTTAGGCACACCTCCTTGGAAACACTGGCAAGCCCTGGTGAAGAGGGCAGGGCAGCTCACTGAGTGGTCTGGAAAAGATCCACCCTTCTCTTCTAGCTCTGCTCCTGAGTGAACCACAAAACTCTTGACTACTCTCTTGGCTGCTCTCTGGGACAAGTATTACTTTTTAAGTTTTTCATACTGAATTTTGCATGCTTTTCTGGAGATCATTTCAGATATGCTTTGAGTATGCAGTCCAAGTCCAATTTCCAGGGTGGTACATCTTCTGGTTGGATTTTGCCATACCTGTCAAGGAAACTTTAAAGAAAATATAATCTGCCTTACTGGAATTTTAGAGATATTTCTATATTACTGTCTTTGCTATTTAAATGGATGTGAAAATCATACCTCTCGTAATACTAAAAAATCTGAACAGCATAAGTGCTGGGTTTTAATAAAGTGCTGGTTTTCATAGGAAGCAGTAATTCCATTGTAACTTATAAATAATGTTTTACTTTATATAAGGTTTATTTCCTACAGCACAACCTGCATTTAAGCTATTTATGCACTTGCATCTGCTTTATTTTCAAAGGTCTAACTCATCTCATTACTATGGATTTACACCAGAAGGAAATCCAGGGCTTCTTCAATATTCCTGTTGACAATTTAAGAGCATCACCCTTTCTTTTACAATACATTCAAGAAGAGGTGAGTAGCTCAAGTGTTTCCATTTTAGTATTCAGCGGAAGATATCACGTCTCAGCTTTCTGACACTGTGACAAAATAAGAAAAACAACTTAAGGAAGATTATTTTGGCTCACAGTTTCTGAGATTTCAGGCGTTGGTCAGCTGGCCTCACTGCTGTTAGGCCTGTGCAAACCAGAAATGTCATGGTAGAAAGCCATGGTGGAGGAAAGTCTTTACCTCATGACAGCCCGGAAGCTGGGACAGAGAGTAAAGGGGCAACCCTTCCAGATTGCGCCCCTAGTGACCTACTTCCTCCAACTAGGTCTCATCTCCTGGTAGCCTGTTGAGCTATAAAATCAGTGGATTAACCCATTGGTGAGGTGAACACCCTCATGATCCAGTCACTTTCCAAAAGTCGCACCTCTGAACACTGAGCCTTTTGGGGGACATTTTTTCTTGCTGTTATTGGGTATGAGGTTGCACCTCATTGGGATTCAACTAATGATAATGAAGCTCTTCTCACTTAATTTGTTGACCATTTGTCTATCTTCTTTGGCGAGATACCTATTCAGATCTTTTACATTTTTAAAAAATTGAGTTGCCTTTTATTACTGAGTCAAAGGAGTTCTTCATGCTGGATACTAGACTCTTAATTCAGATACATGATTTTTAGATCTTTACCCCCATTCTGCCAGTTGTCTTTTTACTTTCTTGATAGTGTCCTTTGATACACAAAAGATTATAATGTTGATGAAGTCCAGTTTATCTGTTTTTGTGAAATTGTCACTTGTGCTTTTGCTAGAATATTTAAGAAAATACTATCAAATCCTGTTATTACATTAGTTTGTGGGGTTTTTTGGTTTTTCTTGTTTGTTTTTATCTTTTTGAGACAGTGTCTCCCTGTGCAGTTCAGGCTGGTCTTCAGCTCACTTGGTAGCCCAGGTTGGTCTGGAACCCACAAGAATCCTCCTGCCTCAGCCTCCCAAGTGCTAGGATTGCAGGCGTGCACCAGAATACCCAGGCCAGTCATTACATTGTATCCCTGTTTGCTTTTGAAGAGTTTTATAGTTTCAGCTCTTAGACGTAGGTCAGTAGTGGCAAACCTATGGCACAAGCAGTGGCCTGTTCGTATCATTGAGAGCTGTAAAAGATTTAATCCATGGAGAGCTATTTTTGTGTTATGAGCTGTAGAGGCCCAGTTTCATTTTTCTGCATTTGGGTATCTAATTGTCCAACACCACTTGTTGAAAAGATTATTTGTAGGGGCTGGGGATATAGCTCAGTGGAATAAGCGCTTGCCTAGCAAGCGCAGGGTCCTGAGTTCGATCCCCAGTACCGCAAAAAAAAAAAAAAAAAAAAAAAAGATTATTTGTATCCCTGTTGAGTGGTTTGGACACCTGTGGTCAAAAATCAATTAACCATCAATATTTGGGATTCCTTTGGACTGTCATTTGGTCTATGTGTTTATGTCAGTATTATACTCAGTTTAGTTGGAAATTGGAAGTGTGAGTCTTTCAACTTTCCTCTTTTTCAAGATTGTTTTGTTTGTTGGGGCTTGTAATTCCATGCATTTGAAAATTGGCTTTTCTATTTATGCAAAAAAGTTTATTAGAGTTTTTATAGGGATGGTATCAAATGTGTAGATCCCTTTGAGCAGTATTGCCATCTTAACTCTTCCAACCATGGATATAGAGATGTCTTTCCATATATTTAGTTCTTTAATTTCTTTAAGCAACATTTTGTAGTTTTTAATGCAGGCTTTCACTTCCTAGCCTAGATTTAATTTAACCCTGGCTTATTTTTTGGTGTTACTGTCCCTGATTAATTGGGGTTTGTTGTGTTTTCTTTCCAGCACTAGGATTGAACCCAGAGCATTCTCATTGCACTACATCTCTAGATTTTTTTTTTTTTGGTGGGGGTGCTGGGGTTGATCCAGGATCTTGTACATCTTGGAAGGCAAGGACTACCACTGAGCCACATTCCTAGCTCTCCATGATTAATTTGGAGGGATTTTCTCTTGGAATGTACTTCGCAGGTGTAGAGAAATATTACTGATTTTTGTGTGTTGCTTTGCAACCCTGCAACTTTGCTGAATTCATTTATTAATTTGCTGTGGGATTTGTTTGTGATTTTTTTTTGTAGTTTTTATGTAGATTGTGTAGATCATGTCACCTGCAAACAAACTTAATTTGCCCCCTTTTTGTCCAGCTGGATTCATTTCTGTTCAGTGTCTGGTGCCTGGTGAAGGCTTCTATGGTAGTGCCAAATAGCAGCAGTGAAAGCCGGCACCCTTTTTTGGATCTTGACTTTAAAGGAAAAGCTTTCAGTCTTCATTTAGGTCAAATGTTAATTGTAGATTTTTCTTTTCATTTTCTTTCTTTTTTTTCTCTTTTTTTTTTTTTTTTTTTTTTTTTTTTTTTTTTTTTTTTTTTTTTTTTTTTTTTTTTTTTTTTTTTTTTTTTTTTTTTTTTTTTTTTTTTGTCTTTTTGAGACAGGGTTATGCTGTGCAGTTCAGGCTGACTGTCCTTAAACTCACTTTGTAGCCCAGGCTGGCCTCCAACTCACAGCAGTCCTCCTTCCTCAGCCCCCCAAGTGCTAGGATTACAGATGTGTGCCACCACACCCAGCAGTTGCAGATTTTTCCATTAATACCCTTTACCATGTTGGATAAATGCTCTTCCATCCCTAGTTTTCTGAATGTTTTTATCATAAAAGAAGATTAGATTAATCAGATGATTTTTCTGTATCAATCGAAATGAATGTTTTCTGCCTTTCTTTATGTGAGAGAGATGCACAGATCCCCTTATTTCGATAATAGAGTGTCTTGCACTGATTGCTTCTTTCCCTCATGTTGAACTACCTTTGTATCAGATTTGTGTGGTTTGAGACAAGGTCCGACCATGGAGTCCAGGCTGGCCTTTAACTCTTGAAGATCCTCCTGCCTCAGCCTCTGAGTGCTAGCATTGTACAAATGTGCCATCACCCCCAGCTCTTAATGTCATTTTAATATAGTCACTTCATTATTCTTTATATGAGTACTTTGGTGATTTACATAAGCCTTTTAAATTTTTGATTTATGTTATAATTAGGTATTTTGCTTTTATGAACTGTTTTTTCTTCACACGAATTGTTTTTATTTAGTAAACTTTTCCAGAGAATTTTATTTTAAATACAGTATTTAAAAGCAGTTTATACGGGAGGGGTGCAGGGCCGGAGTGGGAGCCAGGCACATCGGGCGCTGGGCCCACGGGGCTCTCGGCCTCGGCTTGACGTGGCCACGCCCGGCGGGGGATCGGCCGCCCTGGAGGCCTCCGAGCGATGGCAGCAGCGTCAGCGGCGGACGGGATGGCGGGGCTGGAGGAGCTCAGTATGGATGTAATGAGCCCCTTGATAAGTGAGCAGAACATTGATGGGACATCAGATGAAGAACATGAGGCAGAGCTCCTACCTATTGAGAAGCATCACCAACTGGATCACCCTGGAATTTCCTAAGTGTTGAGCTTTGTGTTTGTTTTCTTTTCTTTCAGCATACATCCCATAATCTTCTGCAGGCAAGGTATTTTATGAGATAAATCAGGTAATAGAAAGATGAATAAAGAAGTACTCTCTACCTTCAAAGAGTTTATAGTTTACTTGCATGGAAGAAACACATTTTTTCCATTACAGAGCATTGTATAGGAACTCCTGCCATGGTAATACATATTAATGGCTGTGGATCCTGAAAGAAGTAAGATCTGATTGGGAGGAATAAGACTGTGAAGAGAACTGGCTTCCAAAATGCTTAGGAACCAGACACTTGCTATGCAGTGAACAGGCGATGCAAGCAAGCAGAGCAGGCAGAGGAAAGCAGTGGAATAATTAAAAATTGCTAAGTTCTGCCTTTATTTATAAGTTCTTATTCTGGCAGTAATTTAGTAATTAAGCAAAGTAATATATCCAAGAAATAAAATTATACACAGGAGAAAAAGGCTTGTATAAACTCTTATGCATCTTCTTAAGGGAAATATTGGAACCGGCTTGTTAGGACTTCCACTGGCAATGAAAAATGCAGGCATAGTGCTTGGGCCAATCAGCCTTGTGTTTATAGGAATTATTTCTGTTCACTGTATGCACATATTGACCATGAAGGATTCCTGGAGAGTAAAGTGTTTATTTTGAATAGTAACAATTCATCAGCTCCATGTGAGAGAAGAAGTATTGACCTAAGGATATATATGCTTTATTTTCTTCCATTTTTAATACTTTTGGTCTTCATTCATGAGCTAAAGAATGTGTTTCTACTTTCATTCATTGCCAATGCTTCCATGGCTGTCAGTGTTGTGATAATTTATCAATACATTGTTAGGAACATGTCAGGTCCCCACAACTTTCCAATGGTGGCTGGTTGGAAAAACTACCCACTCTTTTTTGGTACTGTGGTATTTGCTTTTGAAGGCATAGGAGTGATTTTCCTGGTCCCTGGAGAATGGAATTCACATGGTTTTGGTTGGCAGATCTGAACTTTTCTGCTGGTGTGGGCGCTGAGCAATTTAGATAGTGGTGATGCAGCCACCTATACAAACTTAATGGATGAAGAATTCAACTGTGAATCCATCAGGACCTGGGCTTTTCTTTGTTGAACCAACTCTTTAGGTGTGTACCCTGAACCCAGGAAGGATCTGAAATGGGAACTGAAGCCCTCAGAAAGACCAAGCAAAACCTCTCCTGGAGGAAAGGACCAGAGGGCCGCCATGGCACAGTTGGAGGGAGAAGAGACGGAGAAGGAGGAAGCCACTGCTTCAAACACACTCTTGGCCCAAGCCCTCGTTCCAGCATTCGCAGCTTCAGCTTTGGAGACCCACGCTCATGGAAGCCTCCCGACTCGGCCGGGGGAGAGCGGAGTTCCAAGAGCTGGTCCAGAACTGGAGAGGAGAGGGCGCAGCCAGGAAAAGAGACAATGGCAGTTGGGAGCTGTTGTCAAATCCAGTGTGAGATTGAGAGGTTGCAACAGCCCCTGAAGCGGAGTCCCCACCCTGCAACAACCTTCCTAATCAGCACCTGGAGGCAAGGTGGAGCCAGAGCAGCCAGTACACAGCCCACCACACCCAGCTCTATGCCTGCCTTGAGGCTGTGGCCTCCTGCCTCTCCACTGTGTGGGCGGCTGCCAGTGGGGAGCGGTGGGGTGCATCGGCACCCACATCAGAGCCACAGCAACTCCCAGGGATCCAGCCAAGGAACAAACGGGAACTGGAGCACAACAGCAAGAGAGAGCTGCAGATGGAGGTGGCTCACACGAC